>QYTT01088232.1:74917-95952 GCA_006980735.1 Dasypogon diadema | reverse complement strand
TTATTCATCTCTCTTCATCAATAATTAGATTGACAGAGACAAAGTAGGTAGCCAAAACATCACAATTCGTGGGAAACTCCACCTCTTGAAACGAGGGGAAGATGTTTTCATAACAAAAATTGAGACAACCCAGCAAAATAAAATCGACTCACTTAGCTGGTTAAAATTCTTCTGAGAATATTCCTCAATTTCATTCGACAAAAATTAGTAATTCTCAGAAAAACTATAAAATCTCTTGGATTTCCAGATTGCTATTTTTCTTTCTTCCATTCTAAATCAATGGGCCAGGCCTTTTTCTTGGAATTGCATAAAAAAGAACGATTTTTAGGGCAAATATTTGTTTACATTTTGTATAACCACGTGGTGCACAAACACAAACTTGCCGCTCTGTGGAAAATTTTACAGGCTTTTACTATATCAAAACGGGTTAAAACCTACACACCTTAGCCGGTCTGTGGAAAGCATACCTCTTCTGAAAGTAAAAAAACAAATTCACTTCCCCTTTAAGAAAAAGTGATCATCCCTCTCTTTCAGATGTATGTAAGATTTATATTAAAGTAATTAGTATCTCTCTTGGAATTGTTTTGTTGTTTGTTTTTTTACTTTCATGTATACAGTCATCTTATTCTTGGGTCGTAGTCTCTTTCATTTGGAATTTTTGCCAGAGTCGGCCTTCTTGTTATTAATGTTCGTTGGCAATAGCATCTTCAGGAAGACAGGAAGGCCTTTTGACAGATCGTTTGGCAAGTAATCCTTTAGACGTTGTCGGCTGATCGGGTTTGTTGGTTGTTGGTACATTTGCTGCGTATGCAACTTCCTCATCCCCACTTTTTTTCTTTTGGTACACCATCCATCGGCTTCAACTTTATTTTGTTGAAAAGAAAGTTAAATTGAATGCAGTCTATAAAAAGAACCAAAGTATAGCCTTGTCCTTCATTGTTTCTTTTATATACCCTCCACTCTGATACGTTGGTGCAATTGTTGTAGGCATCGATATAGTCAAGGGTTGTCTTAGTTGATATACCTCGGTTAGTGGGTCAGTAGCCAACGACGACTTTGGAATAAGGAAATTTTGTTACTCTCTGCCACTCTCAGATCAGTTCTTTCCTATTGCTTGATTTCACCCTTTGTTGACTAATCCCTCTTGCAGTAGTTGGAGTCCATAGAGAGGCGTTCGCATACTTCCTGAACCAAAAGCTGTCCCTGAATGTTGAACATGTTGACGTGCTAATGAATCTGCGCCATTTACATCATTCCTTCCGCGTTCGCTCATATCTTCTAATAATGGATTTTTGTCCTCATTTTCATACTCTTAAAGGTATTCAATCCGCCAACAACTCTTATGCACGATTCTGCACAATCGTTCAGCATTTTACTGAATATGTTGATTTAGATTCTTTTAATTGAGTTTTGCTTAAAGTTTAGTATGCTCCTATTCTTAAAGTAGTTTTTTTCTTTATTTATGCAAACTGAAATTGCTTTCCAAATTGCTCCAATGTTGTATGGTTTGTTTACCCTCCTTCTTTGTATAACCAATAGTAGTGATTTAAGTGAAAATATATTTCTCATTTAAATTGTATAATTTTCATGGCAATAGTATATTTAATTTAGGACTTTTCTTTTAGTCAGTGAAAATTCTTCATCAAAATATATACAACATCTATCAATTTATTTACATCCAAGCACGTGTTTATACATGATGCAAAATTAGCTTTTTTCATAAAAAAGTTATTTTTCTGTCTGGTCTATAAGAAAACAGGTAAATAAAATACGCAATATGCATGTATATCCCCCAGTTATTTAGCATATTATCTTTTCTTTACTTTCAAAGTGTTAACACATCAGTATGCACACATAGGTGAGAAATTTCCACGTAACACACCTTGCAGTTATTTTTCACTTGTTAAACCACAGGTGATTTCAGTAATTAAATGGGAGCGCCAAGGTTAATTTCAACTGCAATCGTAACTAGGCAAATATTTACAACAATTCGGGCGACATCTAAGCATGACCCTAAATTGTCTGAGGGGGACGAATTCATTTATGTAAATTACATTTGAGGAATAATAAATGAGAGTCACACTAAATTTCTGCTGATGAGCTCCCTTACCTTCTCCTCTCTGGGGAAATAATTTAAGCAGAATTGTGGATATCTGAATAAGTATTAAGTCTGCACACTATAGATTTATTTGTTTTCATAGACGTAATTCGTCATTGCTGGGCTAAGATTCATTGGAAAATTACACTTTTTAATATTCGAATTATCAGTTTATATATATATATATATAAATATTTGGTAATTTATGCACTCTTCTAAGTTTAAATCCCAATAAAAATGATATAGCATTTTATCGTAATTTCGTCCTTTAGTCTTTAACTTAAAGTTATTACATTTACCCCGTATGAGCTAGTGCTCCTACACAAGGTTCATATCAGACCCAGACTTGAATTTAATTCGCGTATTTGGGCAGGGGATGGAGGTACTGCATTGCCCGCGTTGGACCAACTTCAAAAAAAGCTTTTAACGCGTTCAACCCGGCGATAACTAATGGTGGTCCATACAAGAGCTTTAAGAGAAAATTACATGATGAATTAAATACAACATGAGAAAATTCGCTCCCTAAAATGCGCCAGGTTAACCCAATAACAGCTATCATGATTCCCCTGTTAAATAACCTTCAGACACCCTGGTGTTTTAATTCAAAAACTTGGCTAAACTACCATAGTCAGTTAGATGTCATTTAACGCATGATAATGAAATATCCGTAGTTGTCATATACCTCCTCGTTCATTCTTCGCCTATAATCACCAGTCTCTAACCACACCATTAATGATAAAAAAAAGCGATAGAGCTTCCTCTCAAAAACTCGAACGATCCCATATTTCTTTTTTTAAATCTACGTTTTGGAGCCATATTGCCTCATCGTGAACACAGCACAGCTTAAGCGGAAGGAAATTGGGAAATTTTAACCTTACAAATGTTGCAAATGAGCCGAACAAATGCATACTAGATATTTATAACTAAGGTGTTTCAAAATAGAACTCTCTCCCTCAAACTCAAGATATGTTACTGAACTAAGATTTTTTTAATTAAACATAAGATTTGAGAATAGATATATGTATCGTTTTGTATATCTATCCTTTGCAAACTCCAAAATTTTGTTTGACAATTTCCAGGCGAGGCAAATTCATTAAATTTTTATATATAGTCGTCTAACATTGCAACCTCTGTTATGACAGTGAAGGAAAGTTCCAGGTTGTCTCTATATCCAAGAACCTGCTTAAATAAGTTGTAAATACTCACCGACGATAAAATTATACAATCCCACAGAACGTGATGCAAAAACAAAATAACTCATAATTATTCCTCGCGCATATATTTGTAACTACTCACATGGTGAATTTGGTACACAAATTTGGAAGCTTCAACGATCCTACTTATCACAGACCATAAAGTCGGACAATCATAGTGAAGTTCAAAGATGTCGCAGCCATTACACGAACTACCAGAAGTTGCTCTAAGGAGCTCTATCCTCTTTGTTGTGGCCACTGATTGTGGCTGATCTTCTTCAGAAATTATAGGGTGCTGACTACGAAGTACAGGGTCAAAAATGATTCTATAGTCATATGCGGCAATTGTAAGAGCCATAGTCATTTATGGGGTATGGTAGTATAGTGGCCTAAAAAAACAGCGCAATATATAAAAATAACCTTAGAGGACCATACAGCTTGGTGTTTGGGTGGTCCCACATTTGAAAAAGGTATGCCATTTACACAGACGGATCCAAGAATTTGATTAAAAAAGATCGTATTAATGATTTATTACACCCGCCTTCACATTTGTAAAATTAAAAAAGACTACTCTTTTAAATTGACTAAATTCAGTGAATAGTGTTCAATACATTATGATAAAAATTAAGGAAGATAGTTGTCTATACATCGGAGAACTTGTCGTCAGCTTTGCATATCTAAATGCACTGAATGTATTATTAGATTACATTTATTCCATTGTTTTTCTCATAATCCTTGGATCTCCACATCTATCTTAGGATAGGGATTGATTATTTATATTCCAGAGATTCAGAAGGGTCTATAAATTAAAATCATTATTTATCCGTTCGTTTTGATTGGATTTATATGAATATTACGGTGATTAAGTTGAATAAAATAAGGGTACCCTTCTCAGGTTCTCGGGTTTTCGGGAAGGAACTTTACACCAATTAACCATTCCGAAATTCTCATCGATCAGTGGGTATATTCTCATCATTTGTGAGCCAATACATCTTGCTGTTGGCAGCAATGACATATAAGGGATCCCTTATCGTTATGTCGAAATTTTCGAAGTGAAACGTAAGAGAGGCAGATAGATTTTCATTTATTGTAAAGTTTGAATTTTCTTAAGATAAAATTAAATTAAATTCGCAAGTAAATGAAAACTTATTTCAGAAGAGCTCAAGTGATATAACTTTCAAAATGTCCACCCTCTTGCTGAATTTAGGCAAAGTATTGCCACACTTTTAAGTTCAAATTGTACTATACATTGCTTATAGTTGTGCTATTTTATTGGGCTATCCAACGCTTATAAATGTGCTATTTTAATGAAAAATATAACATGTGATCTAAGTAAGTGTGGGAATATAGATGACATTAATGTAAACGAGGAAATTCAAAGCCAATGCGCCAAAATTCCGTGATTGAGTGCTTTACTTCAAAAATGTACTCAAGTCTATTTAGGTAAGTTTTCGAATTTTTAAGATTTCATGACGTTTTATAAATTTCCAAATAAGGTAACATGTATTGTGTATATAATTTAGTTTTATATTGAAACTCCTTGCCATTCAGAATATCTACATTTAAATTTAAAAAAATGTGTGAGGCGTAAAAAATATATTTGACTTTTAAAACCCTAAAATCTTATCTAAATCGATTTTAACTAGTTTTGAAATTGCACCAAGATGTTATTATCTGCTGCGTCAACGACAAACTGTTTTCTGTATAGTACATACCTCGAAATAAAACAGAAATATTTTTTTCTGACTTTCAGTCAAATTAATCATCATATTCAGTTTCAAAAAGTATTGCACAAACTTTTGATTTTACTTTTTTTACAAGTTTCATTTAAAAACAAAAACTTTCTCTTCATAGTAACCATATTTCTTGAAATGAAGGAAATATTTCCTCCGAACTCATATTTTCCTCGAACTTAGAATTTTATGGAAGTATAAAAGCAAAAACTCTACATATTCCCGAATTTAAAAAAGTTCTTTAAAGAGGAACTTCCGAGGAATGGTAACATATTTCTTCTGAGGAAGGGAGTTTCAAATTCTGACGGCCTGAACAATAAATTGTCGTCGTTCGGAACTATGGTACAAATAAAGTGAAAGTTCTTCACAATTGCATACAGCTTATTTTATTGAAAAAAATAGCACGAAATATAAAACAACAAGGTGCATCCAAGTACGCAATCAACATATGGAGAGACATGACATAACGTCTGAGATTAAATATATACCGCACGGCGGAATTAAACGTAACGTTGAGTTTTCTTTGCGCAGTATAATCTAAAAGACACCAGTAACATTTTGACAAGTAAAATCTTAGTATTCTGAGGTGTATATTCTGCCGATAGCCAGAGTTTACGAAGAGTTCCGTAGATGCGGGATACAATACTATTTATAGAATTAGACCATCAAAGTTCCGGACGGTGTCTTTATAAGGAATTTTTATTTTCTTTAAAAATATTTCAATGAAACAACTCGTATCAATTTCACTTCTATAAATTACAATAGATTCCGATTTTAAGGCGTTCAGCAAGAGTTGATTGTTTTCAATCCATCGGCAAATAGATGTTATGTCATCATTCATCCGATATTTAGGATCCTCTATCAAAACCTAAAAGTCTTGATATGTATAACTACAAATCGTCAGCATACATGTGGAAATTACAGTTATTAATGACTAAGGAAATATTATTAATGTGGATGGAAAATAACAACGGCCCCAATATGGATCCTTGTGGGACTACAGTTGAGGTAGAGTTCATATATTGGAGGACTCTTTGTTATCAATGTGGCATTGTCCTTTATATTTTGCATATATAAATCAAAATAAAGAATTAGAGACAGTTATGATTCTAATATTGTATCTCAAGCACGCCTGCCTGGTTTCCTCGGAATCTTCTTCCTCTACACATTCAGTCCTCTATGGTGCTGGATCAAGCACAAAGATGATTCCTGATGAGCAGCTTCTTGAGCTAGTCACGTTTTTGATCTGTGCCAATTTCATAATCTTGTTTATTAAATAGTTGCGGTCGTTTGTGTTTTATTGCCACTTTCTTACAGTGTTGCTGTTTTTTTTTATTTTGGCTTGATGTCTATTTTTTATTTATTATTTATCAAAAATTGTTTCTTCTTAACGGCTGTCAAATTGCCCCTTTGTGCTTGCTTTTAACGTCATAGCATATTCCATTCACCGCCTCAGAAACAACAGTCAGAAACGCAACATCCAATTACTCGTGGTAAGGCTAAAACCTTGCCTATCATGAGAAGTAAGCAGTTTACGAGTAAACCGAATGTATTGACTACATCTGAGGTTACAGCTGATAAAGAAGTATTGTTAAGCATATGTCAATCGGGACTTGTTAGTACACCTATCACATTCGCAATAGTTGTGAATTTTGATTCAGAAGGCAATCAAAGTGAGCTGGTCTTTTTCAGAACTGGAAGTTGACTCCTGCAGATGTTGGTCTCGGTTCTGATAAAAAGTCGAAGAAGAGTTATAAAATTTTTCGTACTGCCTTACGCTTGAAATCCAAAGATGTATAAATACCGGAATGGAAGCGTATATGTGCGTACGTCACTACAAGATAACCCAAGGTTGATTGTATCCACCAGTCTAACCTAGTACAACTGGGACAACCCGATATGTCAGAAAATGGTAATAATTAGATTATCGCTAAAAATCATTACATTATTCATAGGTTTATCTGATTATCTTTTGAACTTCTCGTTGTTCATTCGTACAATCGTTTCCCATTAATTATTACCCTTTGTTTGATGATTTATTAAGGCAAATCATCATGTTGGGCTGGTAAATTCACGCATTTTGAACAATATGTGTAATCAAGGCAATGGGTTGAAGGCCTGTCATCTAAAATGTTCAGAGACTCTATCTTAAAATCGACGAGTTTCGAGACATGTTTAATTTCTCCTCCGTAGGTATCTAAACCTAGTTGAAATCGCATATCGCAAATGAACTTATTTCCTTGAGTAAATACAATCTCTTTCGAAATGACGTTGAATGTATGGGAGGTGGAGTTGCTTTCTATGTCCAGAAAAATCTAAACTAACGTTCAGTAGCTAGATCCGATCTTAAGTCTTGTATTAAATGTCTACTTATTGAAGTTTCCTTCAATTCTATCCTTGAGAGTAAACACGCATTATCACGTTCGCTGCCAATCCTGACTAAATGGTTAAAGATTTTAAGCTCTCTCTTACTAAATGCATTTTTATATATATTTTTCTCACGAAAGCTCAGCGAAAGGAGATGGCAATGAACCTGTTAAACTGAATTTCCTCATCTGCATAGTTCTTTCCCTTTATATTTTATATATGACCACTCAAAGTTAAAGTTCGTGATCATTATTACCGAAATTTGAATCTGACAATCATTTCAACTACAATCGTTAGTGGTAATTAAAGTTTCATTAGCTGCCTTCCATTGAGCTGTGTAAAGTACTCATGAGTACTTTTCGAATGGAACGCAAGTTTGCTTTGTTAAGAGCAAAATATATCTACTCGCCAGAAAGAGCTTGAGTAGTTGCGAGTGGATAGAAGTACTTGGGAGTACTTTACACACCCCAATGGAACGCAGCTATTATTAACACGTTGACTGCCACAATTAGCATAAAAGCTTTGTGAGAGAATTACGTGTTAGAACACCTCCGTCGTGAGAGAGTTTTTAAATGGCGATCATCGGTGACCGGCACGGCACTCAACGTGTTAATTAATTAAAAGGAAATAATTAGCTCAGAATTACCATTGCCATTATCAATACCGCAAAGACAATGGTCATTCTGAAAATTACAATTACCTGAATGTATGGAACGAAAAAACAGATATCTATAGATTATATATGTAGGGATCTGCATGAGGCAACCGAAGAGAATATATCCTTAAATATGTGAGGCTAATCGTATTGTTGAATCTTTGATGGTATCTTTACCCTAGACTTTTCTTCTTTTTGATGAGCAACGTACTGCTAATGGGCTGCATTTTAGAGAATGTTCTGTTAAAATTATTAAAATGCTCTCATTTTGGGATTTTTGGCATAGTACATAGTACAAAATGCTCCTACCACTGTAAGAGTTTCTAGTGCAGTTGCTAATGTCAATAACGAAAAAGTGCTCATGAAGGAGCCTGTTTCATTTGAATAATTTTTCTAATCCGATAAAAGTTTTCAATTTCAATTTGCGCCTTCAAAATCATAAGTCATTTTATGATTTGAAAATTATGTGGTTAAAAAGTTAGAATATAGCGAAAATTACAACTTGCAGGAAAAAACCCAAACCGTCGACAAAACTCGTGAAAAGAAATAATTGTAATTTGCGGTCATAAATTTCCAGAGATAGCAGAGTGTCTCAATGAAGACTGAATAATTTTCTGAAATATATTTGACGATGAATGTGCGTATCTGATTTAATCGCGACATAAATTAACCTCCTAACAGCATGCTCACGAAATTAGTAGAATAAGATATCAGTCATGGTTCTCTAAGCGTTGCAGAGAGTAAAGATCATTATCAAGTTTTAAATCGGACCACAACAAAATTCAAGTCATTCACCTTTAACTAGTCGTGTACCCCTGGGAGTTAACCAAAGACAAGAGGAACATTTATCAAATTTCACGAAGAAAGTAAAACTTGCTAATGTTACGATTGTTAAGTTTAGTTTGTTAGACGTCTTGTATGCCTGGAAAATGAATACATGTGTCATCCGAACCGCTCGTATTTCATTTGAAAGTAGACGTACAATGAATAGTCGTAGAAAAGCCCATAGTTCCGATAAACTCGTCCGATTCAATTGACTTGAATTCCTTCAAATGACCTCTAAATGCGTTGAGCATAGTAATACAAACCAACTATGCTGGACTTTCATTTATGTCACTGCTTCGTTTTACACAAAGGGCGAAATTTTGACTGGCTTGTATTCAACGAAAGTGGTTACACATTACTCAAAATCACCTTCTGAACGTGCCCTCATATTCCCCAGAAATTTCACCTAATTGCTATTCGAGCTGCAGCATTTTCGCGTTTTCGCGTTTTGCTTTGCACTTGACTCACACGACTTACACCAGTTCATCAATTCTTGCCTTGTTATACGATGGGTGGTGAAATGTGCAGATGCAGTTCAAAGTAGGAACACGTATTTCCTTTTCCATTCTTATTTCACCGGAAAAAATGTAGTTAGGTAATGTCGAAGACCTGTTCTGAACATTTAATTAATATCGGCGAGAAAGACTGGTTTGAGACAAGGAATTACGTCAGGAGCTTAATAAGACTAATTGAAAGTGAAGTGAACTGTTGATGATGCTAAACGGGCCGTTTTGTGTCAGTAGTTCATAGACTTACTTACAGAGTTTATATCAGAAAATTGCCGGCACCGGCAGCAAATTTTTCACGGTCTATTTCGGTTATGAGAGTAAATTGAGTGATTACAATAAAGCACGAAATTTAGAGGACAATCAGATTTGATTCAGAGAATTTTATTGCTTTGTTTTTTTTCGATTGACCGTATTACTTACGAAAGGCAAATATTTGTTGCATTTGATCGCTTAACTGTGAGGTGAGAACCTAGTCAAGCAAAAACTTGGCAGTAACTAGAGTTGCCAGATCCGAAAGTCATTGGGGGATTTTAACTCAAAAAATGGACGATAATGGAGGACATTTAAATGTGATTGGGGGAGGATACCTGCTAAATGATAAAATTCAATGCTGGAGCAAGAGTTTGCATACATTACTCCCTTTTTGACATGAACAAACGGAGTTATTTTAGCTGCAATATCTGTAGTTTCAGAAAAACAGCTTAAACTTTAACTTAAAAATGTGTTATTTTAAAAATATGTACATAAAGATGAATGAGGTAGGGGTAACTTTTTATTATTTTAAACCAAACCGTTTGAGATATGGTGTGATTATTTTTGATTCCGTTCGTGAAGTTGGGAACACGATCAAGTTCAAAATGTAGGAGAGCGGGGAAAATTGAAACTAAAAATTTTTTGAATTTAAAAAATTTGGCAACCCTACTAGCAACCTCCTTATCAACATCCCATTTGGAAGTTATTTTAATGGGTCCGATTTTTCGAAAAAATGAAAATGTATATATATTTCCACTTTTGGAGGTCCCCCGAGTCCGAATCCTGTGCGAGTATCTGTGCGCGTATATGCGTATGTTCGTACGTTCGTGAGCTTTTTTTTTGTCTCGCATATCTCGAGAATAACTAGTGATGTCGACTTCCATTTTCATTCGAAGGATAATTGCGTGTACTGCTTCCCAATGATCCTAAAAAGGGGAACAAACAAGCAGTTTAGTAAGAACTTACCTACCTAAGACCCGAAGCCGTGGATCTGTACTTGACAAACATGTCCTTGGGGAGGATATCGCCTGAGAAGAAGATTTGAGAATGAATCTGTTCAAACACGAACGAAGGTATTGCTCTCCGATTAGTAACTCATACACTCCAGGTTATTTGTTCATGTGAATAAACCTTTTTCCAGAAATATATGAATCTTATAAAGGTTGTAAAACTTTTGCCTTGGTGACTCCAACCACAAATTCTGTTATCTTTACAACCTAATTCACAACAGAAAAAATAAATCTGTTCTGTTTACAGAGGATATCACCCACCATCAAATAATGAAAGAAAGGTGCTCATGTTGGAGGAATCAAATACACGTTGCGCGAAACTACACATATTCAATGTAATCAAAATAAATTCCGATAAGCTTTTTTCGAGAAGTGTGGAATTCAAAGGAATGTTCCATAATTTCCGTCTCCTTCAGGTATGCCATATAAGAAAGATTCAAGAGGAATTTTTCTCTTTTCGATAAAGATTTTATTAATGCTTCACTTTACTAAGACTGGGACTATCTATACTTATTGTGTCCTTTTCATAAAAAACTCATACGGAATATCCTTTTTAAAAAAAAATATTTCAATAGTTATAATCTTGTAGTATTTTTATAATACTCTTATTTAATAACTACACAGAGATTGTTCAATCAAACCTGTTTTGTAGGTAAACAAGCATTTTGTCTTGCTCATACAATATAAGCAAAAATACTGATGATACAATTATCAGCAGTTTGCATCTAATATCCAATCGTAGTATTATGAGAAGATAGATATAAAAGTAGCAGAGAAATTCTTTGTTTAGCTGAACTCGACATAGGATCGATAAAACGAAATATGATATCGAATGCATCTCGAGATAGAACCGTAAATTATACATACAAGAAAACAATTCATTAAAGAGCAGACAAATTAAAGGAAATGCTGTGCAATAACAAGGAAAAGTGGAATATATTCTTTAGAAATGGAAAAAAATCCAAACGTAATAAAAGAGAAATTAACACGCCAAAACGGTTTTAATTGTAGCATTCCAAATGTCTATAATTGCGATGATCATTAAATTGAATCGTTCATTTTATAGCAAGCTCACCACATTCCTGGCTAAATATTTGGCTACAAATAAATCTTAATTTCTATTAAAGTTAAGCTACGGCGCGTAAATGAAAATCACGGATGCGGTTTCTTCGTAAATAGTTTTACTGACATAATTTTTATGTAAGAGTGCTGATTCTGATTTCCTTTCTATGGTATCTTTTACTTTGTTTGGATAAATAATACTTAATTTAAATCGCTTTTCTGAACTGTCGGTTGAGTAATAAATTATGTAACATATTACTTTACAAATTATGCTTTTCCTTGGGATATTTTCATACACATGAAGTCTTCGATAAGAACAAGACGCCGGAAGAGTGTTGTTAATTTTAAGAGAATTTTGAGAAATATGAGATTTTATTTCTGTTGAATGGTTTTCTTACAAAACTCAAGTGATGATTGAACAGAAGATCTACGAAATTGGAGATTAATCCCATTATCGAAGGATGATTGACTAAAAGGAACTAGCTGTGTTCGAATGGATGGACAGATACGGAAGAATAATAATTAAATATCAAACAGACATAAATTGGAGACTTTTAGTCCAAAATTGGAATCAAAAATACATATTAAGAAAGTATGCAGTGGATGTCAAAAGTAGGGCTAATTAACACGATACGACACAACACATAGCGATATACCGGCAAGGCAAACATCTTTCTTTGGTATTTGAATGCTTCTGTTCACATTGGCAGATAGCGTAACGGCAACGACACGACAAATTTGAGGAAGTTTCGGTGGATGTTTTTTCAAAATAATTTCCAGGGGTATCTTAAGTTTTGTCTGTGGATATTTTAGCATTCAATTAGAGATTTTTAACACTGCAGTATTTGTGTTTTTTTTATTTTAATTAAGTTTTAGTCATTTCTCAAGATGCTATATTTGGTTTAGATCAGTTATGTTATACACAAAATGTTAGGAAGAAAATAATATAAAAAGGCATATTCGGAACTGACCTTCACACCTACAGGCCGTTACCTGCCCGCAAGAACTTAAAAAAAATATATAATTACAAACGAATATGATGTGGGTTGGTTTCTGAGGAATAATCCGATCAGTTTATTAAAATAATTTCATAATCATGTAATAAGTTCAACGTTTCGAATACTCGTGTGACTATTCTTCAAGAATTAACACTTTGAGCGCGACGTCCCATTTATAAATGACATGACACATAAAAATGTGTCCGCCATATTAGATGTGCCGTCTTGGATTCGCAAAAGCTAATGTCATATCCGTAAACAGCAACCTAAAAAACCATAATATATGACATTTCATGAACATTTCCTTAATATTTGGAAAAGCCACTCCAAAAACTTATATATCTGCCATTTTGCGAATATTCCACTGAGATTTAGAAAACTTTTCAGTTATTGTATTGTATTTTCATAACGATCGCATAAACTTTTGAATAAAGCTTACATCTACGACTTTAATAAACAAAACTTTCATGTGATAGCCCTTTAAAAGGGTTGCCCGATTTGGTTCATTTTCTACCAGAATATTTAAGTTTTATTGAGGTACTTGTGAGCCGAATTTTATCCATCTATAATACTTTGAAGCGTTCTCGTTTTAAAAACAAAATATCAATTTTTTATTTGCTATAGCTGGAGGTTTCATATGGCAACTCTATGAAGGAGTTGGCCAAGTTGGTCCATTTTCAAACTTGATCTTTCAATTTTAATAATATCTTCCAAAATTCTTCAAATTTATATATATAAATAAAGCAAAAATGTGTTTAATATTTATTGGAATTGTTAGTGGTTTGCCTTCCAATAAAAAGTGTGTAGTTTATGAAAAAAGAAAATTTAAGTAGATTGGTTAAACAGTTCGAACAGAAATTGATTCCTGAAAAAGTAAACTGCATTTTGATTCGGGGGAATAGCAGCCTGATATAAACCCGTACCCAATTTTTCGATTGTAATTTCACCTATAGCGAATTTACTCAAAAAGAAACATACCTACATTTGTCTAGACAGAAGCTTGTAAATTAGCTTTTCGAAAAGTTAAGCATTGCTTAGTAAGCGCATCGGAAAGCTATAGCAATTACGCAACGGGCAGATCAGTAATGATTTCTAGTTCTGTGGATCCGTAGAGAAGCTGCTTCCTTACATCTAAGGGAGTCGATTCACACTTACATGGCTTATCAATCTTAAAGACTCTTCTGGCGTAGTAGGTAATGCGTTTACGGCAATATGATTACGACATTATTCACCGAAATAAAGAGCAACACTTGCTACCAGACTTGGTGTCCCAAGGAGTTTCAGACTTGCCCGTGTTAGGCAGAAAAGGCAATACCAAGATAAATGGTACTAAAGGATGATATATCGTCATTTCGCAACAGATATTTAACTACCTATTTGCAGATCCTAAACAATTTCGAGGTAAAAAGGATTCCTTAATAGCTTTCAGTGTTCTCCAATCCTCCCTCGGTGTCATCTTAAGCTCAAGATCTGAAGCAATCAAATCCTCGAGTATATAGTCATTATCTGCGTCAGAAGTGGGGATTATGACTCGCAACATCTCAGTAATGAACGCGTGGGGTACAGACAAGTCTGCAAACACTCAACAGCCATTAACTGTCTTAGAACCGCGTACAATGCCTCCGATTCGTGTCTTATTTCCGTAGTTTAGTTTCATCTGAATGAAACCAATACGTGGCAAAGCATTGCATTGGGGCAGAAGAAAATAAGCGAAAATAATGGTGAGACCGCAGTCATTTGCCCATTAAAAATCAATCGGGTAGCACAATTCGTTCTTAAAAGATTCATTTAGAAAAATGGAGAGCTCGTCCGTTTCTCTTTCTGCGTTCACCACCGAAATTCGCATAAATCGTCCTGTTGCTAGGCGTGTGCGAAATTCATTCCCTGATAGATGCTCTCAATCCATTCCACATTAGCACCTCAATTGAGGAAGGAAATTGTTGAGGGCACCTTTAACATCTATGAGCTAAAAATGGCTCTAATTATGAGAATAAAGTATTTGAAATTACGCTTAGGCGTAATTACGCTACGAACAGAACGTCCTACATCTTCTTCATTGACTGTCTCCTCGAAAAGATCCCCACATATATTCTATAGGGAGCCAAAATGTTTTCAAAGCATTTGATCTCCTTTACAGTGCTATTGCCTTGGAAATAAAATCAATTAAAGCAAACGATGTGGGATTTCTTGAAAGATGGCTCGATACGAATGCTTTTTGGAATAAATTATTTGCAATAGGAATTAAAGCTATCCAATTTAAGTATACCCTTAGAATTAAAAGAGGATTAAATTTTACAATTTCCATACAGAAGGCAATTCGTCTTTTGATTCTTTTGATGTTCATTCAACATTTGAGTCTTAGTTTGTTTGGTCGCAATTCTTTAATTGTTGATTATTTGATGCTTTTGATAATTTTTAGAATCAATTTTGAATTCATATCTTTCTAAACAAACTTTTTTCAAATTCATATTTCTTCTTGCATGAATTCAAATCAAGTCACAATGGCGTATTACTTTGAGTGCAGGTAGGTTGGTACGAAGGTACAATAGCTCCAGAAATGTGAAATTCTAACCTACACGGTCCATACCCGGAACAGACTCAGACCAGAATTCCAAATCGATTGGAAATCACTGGGGTATGCACAGTTCCTCCAGGCGCCGCTCAGACTCAACCTCGATGTGAGCTACGTGTTAATCGGGAGTTTTCGACGCAGGCAGGTTCTCGGCGATGTCATTGATATTTCCGGTCCTGCAAGAGTTTTTGCTGCGGCGCAAGAGAGTTTCCGTGGAAGACTGATATATGGTGGATTCTCTCCAACTTTGTAGGCCTCTGTATACCTCATTTGGTAGGTTGACAACACGGGCCATCCGGAGCGTGTTTGCCAACTTAAACCCGCTGGGGTTCACTATACTATCTAGGTGGCATGCACACAAAGGGTTGAACCGGGAGCGAAAGGTGATGTATCTGCTAGAGTTTTCTACAGTTACCACACTTGCTATAAATATGATGATGTGGCATTTACGGGTCCAGTCCAGAGAGCCTGCATGGCCTGCGCCTGCGAGGGAACACTTTTTCACAGGTTTTTCATTTGACCGGCCCTGCAAGATCTCATGGAGCTTTTGCGTTGCCTGGCCCTTAAGGCCTACGCCCCTTATGTTGGAGAGACCAACAGGAATCTCAGGCAGCAGCATAAATAAATAAAAAAAATTATTAAATATTATTATTTCTAATTTCCGTTTGTAGTGAACCCTGCTCTGTGTGCAAATCAAGTTAGATTCATTTTTATTTTAAGCCAAGTATGGTTTGCTATTATTATTAAGTAATCTTTACATATTCGTAATATTTTCAAAAGCAAATTAGCCCGCCAAAAAATTACCATACCATTTTGGTATAACTTTATATGAACATACCAATTTGTTCATATAAAGTTATGTGCAGAAAATGTTTGGAAACAAATCGGATACAAATTGTTTTGCATATTTGCTTCTCAAATATGCCTGCAGACAAGTACTTATACTTCCTTAGCCCATTGCGATCCCACGCTGGGAATTTTACATTTTAATCATGAAGTTGTGATGAGAAAATGAACATGTCACTCCTGAAATTTTCAAGAATAATGATATTTTTGTTATCTTTGAAACTGTTTTTCCAAAAATAAATTTGTCCTTATGTTTCTCTTAAGCTGTGGAATTTATTCTACGTAGCAAATTATCATCTTTGGCCAGTCAGAAGTAAAGTCATGTTTATTTTAAATATTCCTCGTCTGGTAAAAATTATTAATTTTTAAAAGATTTAAATCATTCAGACAATATGTCCCGCAGGATATTAAAAATTAATTCGAAAGCTTTGCTCATATTTTTCTACCTGTCTACGACCAATGATTTGAATTGTGGATGGCCAGGCAAAAAAGTATAATTTTCATCGATTTTTCTTGAAGTGACCCTACAGAACAATTCCCTATTTTGGTCAGCAACATACTTTTTATTGAGAAGCCCAGAATGTATTATCTGCTGTAGACTTTTAAATTTAAGTTGAAGAAGTAGCACTGATTGCAAGTTGGATCCATATAAATTTACAGAAACTAAGTTCCACCAAAATTAAAAAATGTAAAAAAGTTGTTGAAGATGAGATTAGTTAATTAAGTGCTAACTTTAAAGAACTCGGGAGTGTTACGGTTTTCGATTTTAAACAAGCTGATATAGGACAAGTTTTTTGGAGGCTTTAGTAATTGCCCATGGCAAGACTGAGGTGTGCCTCATCGTCAAACCGAAAAAGTTCTCAATTTTTAAAGACTGCTAGCTAATTCCATCTTCAAAATTCTCCAAATTACTTGCATTCAGTGGAACCTAAACAAGGGGAAAAGTAGGCTAAAGCAATCTGCCAAGGAAAACCTCAGAACACACGGTCAATTAGAAGCTCGGAAGTGTATGGGGCATTACAAATCCCAAACGACATAACGTTAAGACGCCAGAGCCCCTTGTTGTAGTGTAGGCTGTGTTCTACTTGTCGTTTTTTTAAATCCATGGTTAAAAACACGTGATATAGTGCTAATAAAAGTATTTTAATCAGGAACTATGTATAGTAATACACATATACCACAAGGACGATGTATACCTAGGATGTGTGGAATTTTTAGTGTTTTTAAAATTCAACACGAGTAAAATTAAATAAGATATTCTGTCACATACTCTGCTCAAAAGCTAGCATATTACTGCTGAAATCCTTCAATGTCAATTATACTCTGTATGTACTCACGACTTCCATCCGAATATAATCCCAATCTTGATCCAAATATCTCAATTTCAATCAATTCATTCTGGGTTGGATTTTTTCAATCTTCTTTTATCTCTGTCATGGGTTGTATTTTCCAATTTGTTCTTTTAATATAATTTTGTCTATAAGCATTTAGTCTTCAAGAGATAAAAATAACATAAATTTAAAACTACTTCACTTGTTGATCGAAAAAATTTGAATTTGAAAATAAAATAATATGTCCTTGAGACTTAAAAAATAAATCGAAATTAGGTAAAGATGTTGGAAAAAATAAAATTAAAAATGGTTTAAATGCTCAAAACAGATTAGTAGAACGACATAGACATGGGGTGTGTTAAAACACTGAAGTGAAAGGATGAAATTTAATTTGTACGGGTAACGAGGGTTTTGATCTGCTACTAAGTAGATGTCAGATAAAAGGAGAAAAAGTTGTGCAACTTACCTGATATATCCTCTGCTTTTGTGGTCAAGATCCTCTCTTCCGAATAATGCTTTGAAGTTAACCTTTTTCTTATTGAGCTTTTTGATTCAGATTTGAAACCTAACGGAATGGGATGGATTCATCCAGTTCTTTATATCTGATGTTGAACTTTTGTACTGTGTAAACAGTTTCTCCCATGAAATACTAAGCAAAATAAAACTTTAAATACACAATCTTTCTATTCACCCTCATTATTAGCCCAAAGGGCTATCCAACAAATTGAATTTCGACCTTTGAAGAAGGTAATTCAGCTGCCATTTTAGGAAATTCTTGGGATTCAATTCTGAAATATTTTTCAAATACTTAAAGACATTACATCTACATCAGTTAAGTAGAAGGTGTATTGAACTTAAGGAAGATTATATCGAAAAATGAAACAAAATTGATGTTTTAATTCTGCTCACTATATTCAATCAAGGTCGGGAATACATGGAGCCGGCTCAGGATTCATTTTAAAATTATTTGTATTTGTCATGTTGCCATGTTCGTATGTTATTGTGGACTAGCCAACCGGCGTTGCCCGGGATAACCGTGATTTTACTTGTATAGTAGATCCCACCACGCCCACCACACAGGAGGGGGCAAGTGGTCCTTCTAACCATAAATACCCCATATATTACTCCCATTTACAGTTTTTGCGTTATAACTAAAAAACCGATTTCTAACGGAAATCATCAAAAATACAACCGATTTTCAAAATCATTCTCATTTTTTACTTTGCTAATTTTTATTTTTGTGCAAAAATGAAAAATCAAGATGAAATTTTGATCGAAAATCTACATTTTGGAATTTTTGGTGTCAACATTTTGGCAGAGGTGACTGTTTGCGTATAATTTAAATAGAGGGTCACAAAAAGATTATAAATACTGAATTTATTTAAAATCGGTTAAAATTTAAGGTGTGAAATTGGATGGAATAAAATTGGAGAATTTTGCAGTTAAACTGCCATCTGGCGGAATTGGATGAAACTTTGTGAACCTTTCTGTGATTGAGAATGAAAGTCACATCCCTTACCTTTCCACCATACTTTACTTCACGGGAGGATGGGAAGATGGGGGATGGGAATCTTGAAAAAAGTAAGCAGAATTGGAAGATGAGGGATTGTGAAGACGGGAAGATGGCGTATGGGAGGATGGGAAGATTGGAAAGTAAGTAGTTGGATAGATGGGAAGACGGATGGGTAGGAAGGTGAGGGGGGAGAGGGTCGAAATACGGGAAGATGGAAAGGAGATAAAGTGCGATATTGGTATATTAGGTTATCACCCCTAGGAAAGATCTACTATACAAGTAAAATCACGGGTATCCCGAGCAAAGCCGGCTGCGGGCAAACTAGTAGTTAATAAGTTAAGAAAAATAAAAGCCGGGTACTTTTGTTCTTCTCTGGACTTCCGTAATATCCTCAAATTACATCTCGAAAGAGGTAACCTTTTCAGGGCACGGTGTAAACGTCGATGGACTAAAACCAAGAGAAAAGAAATTAGAATTTGTTAAATATTTTAGTACTCTATAGAATGTGTATGACATCAGGCGCTTTTTAGGACTAAACGGGGTTTTCCGTGAGTTTATCCCTATATATTCGTTAATGACAAAGTCGTTGGCATCGCTGATACTAAAGGTAGGTACACCTTCTCCATAGGATGATGAACATATGAACGCATTTGAAGCCTTAAAAGAGAAATTATTCACCGAACCTATAATAAAAAAAACTATGATCGAAACAAACGACATGAAATACATACCAAAAGCAATAAAGGCCTTACTGAGGTACTTATTCAAGGGTCAGCAAGCCAGTTCTATACTATAGCCGTACGCAGACCAGAAGTATCATAGTCGGAAACTGGACATTCTATCTCTTATAGAAAGTTCACCTATTGCGCCGCTAGTAGTGCAAACAAGATCATCAAGGTGTTAATCCCACTAGTAGCTTGTTGGTGGCTGGAATGTCAGGAGTATGATTTTGATTTTTGTATATCACCTTTGAAATAGGTTAAAATGTTCTGATGCTCTTAGCCGTTCATCATATGAAAAGGAAACCACTCATTCCGAATGTTTGATAAGTAAATGAAATGGGTAGTCCCTAAACCTCTAAGATGGTGCATTACTCAATCTTGTCACGACAACGCATATCATTCGGAGCTAGAAAATTCCCTAGATTTCGAAAATATGTGAAGCAGTGAATCGCTTCATTTCAAGGAATTACGTCGGAATCTCTTCGGGAATGGCATCTAGACCATAAGGAACCTTTCCCTATAGGTTGTCTCTGTCATGACGGGTCCATTCAGTAAATACGTTGTTGTAAAAGTCATTCAAGATATTAAAATTAGCCCTGTTATCTGTTATTAATGCTATGAACGAGTTGATATTTTTGTCTACCAATGGATGTAGATACCGACCGCGGCATTGCCTTTACTGCGAAACAATTGAAGGACTATTATCCATTATACAGTATAAAACAATGATTGTAGCTATCCGCACCCCGGCAGATAACAGACAGGCTTTATATATGTTCTCTTTAGAGAGAATAAATAAATAAATAGGTTCTGCATCGGATTTTCTCTCATCATGGGATTTTTCTGTTTTCTGGCCTTTAAATTTATTTAATCTGCTACATGTCCTCGATTTAAACAATTTTGTAAAACATGTTGTATTTGTTATTTTTTAAAACAGAACCTAGACAATACAAATGATTTAAATGAAGAGAGGGGAAACACAGATCATTTGAACTATTTTTCCTTGTTTTTTATTCCTCCATATACAAAACTTATCACACCTATGAATAAAACTTGTCACCTGGATGTTGCTTATCAATCATCTCAGTTTCAATTTCTTAAATCTGCAACGCAAGACGGTAACAAAGAACTCTCATTGTTAGCGGATCTTATCAGGATACTCTCCTCATTTTTCTCCGTAACTAGAAATGGGGCTTAGTGAACAAGTAATCGGGTAGGCTTTTTAGTAAAAATCCATCATTTAGAAATATATTGTTACTTAATTGCGTGGAAAATACATTCGTCAATGAACCCTAAACTTGTTAAAAGCAAATAAAACGATACACATATAAGTTTGCCCTTTTAATATA
>QYTT01088232.1:56888-74897 GCA_006980735.1 Dasypogon diadema | reverse complement strand
ATGTTCTCTTTAGAGAGAATAAATAAATAAATAGGTTCTGCATCGGATTTTCTCTCATCATGGGATTTTTCTGTTTTCTGGCCTTTAAATTTATTTAATCTGCCACATGTCCTCGATTTAAACAATTTTGTAAAACATGTTGTATTTGTTATTTTTTAAAACAGAACCTAGACAATACAAATGGGAAAGAAATGGGGCTTAGTGAAGAAGAAATCGGGTAGGCTTTTTAGTAAAAATCCATCATTTAGAAATATATTGTTACTTAATTGCGTGGAAAATACATTCGTCAATGAACCCTAAACTTGTTAAAAGCAAATAAAACGATACACATATAAGTTTGCCCTTTTAATATAGATTAGTAGTTAATGAGATTCAAGGGAAATTCTTCAAAACTCAGCCCACATATCTAACCTAAACTGAACCTTTTCAGAGATAATCAACAACTTTTCATGCTACAAAATGCGAATGTTATGCTGATTAAACACTCCGTCAAGCGTAAATTGCAATTCATCATCCACAGCACACCGCGTTAATTAAATTATAGCCTAGGTTACCTTGATAAAGAAGCCGACAAAAAAATAACAGATGAGGAATTAGAATTTTTAGTTTGAAGCTTACACAGATGCAGTAGTAGAAATGTAAAATTTCATGGTGCGAAATTTCTTAAAACTGATATGTATATGATTTATGTATACCACTAAAATCTACATTGGCTTAAATTGCTGTATGCTTGAATTAGATTGCCTCCAGTAGTTCTGCTTTGTGAATGAAGAACAATAGATTTTCGGGCTTATATTGTCCAATCTTTTGATGCTAGTTGTTAAAAATTTCATTTTCATAGAATCAAGCCCACACAAAATAATCGGTGCATGTGTTTAATAAAAACAGTTACGAGCCTTTGAACCAATCACCTCAAAGACTAGCTATTTTCAGTTGCTAGTACCTACACTGTTAGCGTAAGTTAATATCATCATCACAGGTAACCAAACGTAAAAAAATATAGCGTTATTACCTTTACTTGACAGTAAATTCTTCCATGAGTTTCCTCTTCAGGTGAACTTGGTTTCACCTTCATATACCTTCAGCATGTGTGACTGTTCTCTTCACATCTCTTAGATCTTAGATTTACGCTGTTCAAAAGCTTACTTTCATTTGCATATTACGTGATGCTTACAATTTTTTATTATCTTGAGTAAGGATATTAAAATTCAATGATTTACTTTCCATAAAAAGCGGCTGAAAGGAATATTCTTCTTATTATACCCACATATTTAGGAATTCAGATTCAACAAGATTTAATATTATTGCACGGAATTGATAGCAAGGTTGATTACGGATGCGTGCAATAGTAGAACTAAGGCCATCAATTATAACCCCATTGGGTATATTAATGAAGGGAAATATCTGGACGGAAATGCATCGTTTCCAAACATGAACTGCACTGAAAGGAATGGTATAATTGTTTCCAACCTGGTGGGAACAGGAAAAACATCTGCAGTCGCACCCTCAATTAATGCTAAGAGGTAATAGTTTGTAATGTCGCTAAAATTCATATACCATTGGAGACAGGTAGTTGCAAGTGTACGTCATTCGTACCACTTTCCGGTCAATAGAATTGACGAAGGAACAATTTCCTTTTTCCTGGTTTCGGTAGAAAGACCAGCTTTGTTTTCCTCCACTTAACTGATACCTGTCGTTAGACAGCAAATGATCATTGCAATGTTTTCTCTCTCCGCGCAGTGCTCAGGATCCTTCAGCTCCCTTGTTGAGGAGGTTATGGAGAATCATAAGAGAAGCACGCAGAAGTTTTGAGGAAATTACACTTATGATTGTATTTAGCACCAGTGTGTGTTTTATTTCCACGCTCTGCCGCGATGTTTGTTTAATACGCACAGCTCCCACCTTGTTTAGGCAGTACGAAAATGGAACCTTTTATTCTTAGGTAAAAAATCAGCTATTTCACAAAACTGCTTAGAGCTTAATATGGATATCTATAACTTTTTTTAACTTGAGTTTATAATGTCAAATTTTTGTTGTATCGGTTTCAACACAACAAAGGGGTTTTCTGGAAAATAACTCAATTGTGTGCTATATAAAAGCAGTTCCATATTTTTTTTGTTCTGTTCTTCCCACTTTTACTTCTTCTGGTGCTTTTCACATGTGACAATGGAGGCTTACAATTACCTTCGTATATTTCATCAATATCCTAAGGCACATAAAATTGAAAGCTTTTGCTGGGAAATAAATGAACGTTTTCGCTTCACTGTTGAAAAAGAAGCAACAGACTTGTGCGGGACTACCGTAATCGATTCTTTGGCCATAATATATATCCGCGATAGTCGTGCCTTTTCAAGGTGTAACAATATTAAGGTTAGCATGCACAAAATCTGAAATGTAATTTCTTAGATATTTGCAGACGCTTGCCTCTCAGTTGGTTCTATTTAAATTACTAAAAGCTTCTTTTACCTCACTCAAGTGCATCGAAGTCGGCACGAAGCTTAGTAGATGTAATTCTCGTGAATCATGCAAGCAATTCCATTGTCTGAAGTACATCTAATGCTAACCGATTGCCCTCTACTGCCCTCTGACATTTTTCTGTCGGGTAAAACCAGTTTCCCTCCCAGTCCTGACTTCACTTTGCCTACCTCATCCATGGCATTCTAGTAATTACTGTACCTCAGGAAAATGGCAGTTTCCACGCCATAGTTCATTGCATTCATTGCAATACTATTGGATTTCTATTCATTCTACTGATTTTGTGAGTTATATAACCGAAAGTACTCCAAGGCGTGGTGTCTCACTTGTAGAACCAGATCCTAAGTAACATAGCCGCTTATTTGCGATATCCTCGCATGATTCTACGTCTCACAGATATTACCGCGGAAGTCGTTGACTCGACTCTATTCTGTGATTTTGCTGTGGTACTACATACTTTTATTCACACTTTTGACCTTCAATTTGCCACTCGATTATGTTTGGTGAGCTAATCAACACCTTTTCACCAAGTAATTGACGAAGTGAGGTGCTACTAAAGCTGCCACAATGTTTAGTCATTTGAGGTTAATGTAAATAATTAGATACATTGGCAGAGAGAGCGTACCACTAAATTATGCTTTAATTACTGCAATTGAGGAGAGTAAACATGTTTTCATGCTTCTTGTAGGTTATAATTTACTTTTCTACTTTAGAAATTTTTGACAACCAGGTGTTTTTACTATCAAGCAATGAAAAGTTCGCAGTTATTCATAATTTATTAAATTTTACGTTGAGTATGACTCGGCAACTTTAGAAAACGACCCTCTGAATATTTAATTTGATCCCTTTATTTCCCTGTTCTCTTGTAATACAACAGCTAAGCTTTACCTCCATAATAAAGATCACTCCGCTATCTGATTAGAGGCGGTAGGTAGGCCCACTTGCTTATATCGGAAGTAGGACAAGGTGCGTTCTTTTGCAGAAATAATATGTAATTTGACAACGAACTTTAGCCTTTGTAATTTATTTGTTATGTACCTATATAGTATTTGCTATTACAGATAATATTTAATCATAACGCTTAAACTTTTGGGATACTCTCTGCTACCCTGGGCAGTACTAATAAAAGAAGAAAAGTGAAAACGGCGTTAAGGTGAGTAGTTGCCGGTGCATGTCTATAGCCCAAAGCCAGATGGAAAAACAGAAAATGTTAACCTATACCGTATTCAAGATTTATGGACGGGCTGTAAGTTGCTCTCAGGGTGAACATTTTTACTCGCAATGAACATGGAGGCCGGCATGTCGAGTTATGGAGGAAATGGAAAGAACCATTTCTGAATTAAAGAGATGGTCATTTATTGCCAATTTGTAGATGTAGACCAAACGAGTCTGAACATTGATACAGATACATTGTGCCCGTGGTACTTTAATCTTTGACCCTTTTGGGAATCGCTAAAAGTTGAGCTAGTTTTGTGAAACTTAATTTATTAGGTAGATTAAGTCAATGTCAAATATATCTTTTTAATCAATCTCTTTTTATAATTGCCTAATATCAGAAGATAAACCTATGAGGCATAGTACATATTAACTTGCTCCTGGAAAGAGGGAGAAATTGAGAATAATATTTTAACCTTACAAAAGCAATCCCAGACAATTTTACTTTGATTGTAACAAACCTAGTGTACGTCTGTAGATTTTCTCCCCTGCTAGCGTGAGTTCGAATCCTGCACAGGACACGGCGATTTATCTGGGTTCCAGTGGGATGTTGCGGAGTAAGTTCATGACAAAAGATTGTGGTTCACTTGCAACATTTGTCAGATTAATTTCGACTTTAGAAAAAGTCGTCGTCGATGACAGAGGGAATAAAGTAATTAACGTGGCCCTATGCAATGGCAAAGAAGTGAAATGACTGACAGATGAAGCGGACAATTACTGATAGATGGCCATAAATTTTGTGGGAGAATATGGATCTAGGAGGAGCCATAGAGAAGAAAGCTGTAACGATTATTCAGAGAACGGATATGGCAAAGTACACTGAACTGTTGGAGAAGAATGTAAAAGAAAAGCTGAGGAAGACACCTAAGACTATAATAAGTACGGAGTTAGCTATGAATGGCAGGCACATTTTGGGAAGCTTCTCATTCTACTTCAGTAGGCGATGATGATACCGTAATTGGTCTAAACCAATTATAACTTCCCTTCTTGTTTACGTATTATGATTGGTCCATTACTTTTAAATGGTCTAATCAAAACCAAATAAATCCAAAGGCTTCAACCAAAACCTGATAAACCCAATCTGGTTGCGAGAAAATCCGGTATTTCAATATTCCTGTCGAACTTTATGGGCAGTAAAAATATATACATCTTTTATTAATTTAAATAATTAACATTTTGATAGCAGCTAAAATTTAGCATCCAGGATATTGAAATGACAACACTGCCAAGTGCACCTTTCAGCTGCGGCTCTTAACTAATATCTACCAACCGACACTGGTACTTTGGTTTCAAAAATTTCATGGTCGAGAACGTTTTCTCACAAGCGCGTGTTGATCGATATATATATAATTGTTTTCTGCAATTCCCGATTTCAATGTTGGCAGATCTTTCTCGATCAGAATGGATCTTCACATAAATCTAGGAGATTGCAATACATAATAACTTTTTAGCTTCATTTTACATCATTGGTTAGCTGTGAAAATTATTGTATTTTGCTAGAATTCGGTAAAATTTTACAAATTATAAATTATTTTGTTACCAACCTCTTTACAAGATATTTCTTTAGGTTTTATTAAGAAAACACAGACCATGAAATCAAAGAGTATTAATTTTAGATAGAAAGTAATTGAAATTCGTATGTCTAAGAGATTCCTTTTAAACAGCTGTCCTTCAACAGAATTTACTTCGAACGAAGTATAAATTTAATTTTCACTTTGATGTGCATTTTGTATCGGATAATAAAATCATTTTGAGCAAAAGATAACGTCGTTTCTATTTTCTGTCGTCACGAACGAATCTTGTTATATTCAGATGTATGACCTTAATTTGCATTCAATTTAATTTGTTGACGATGGTTCCAACTGTGTACTCTCAGCTGTGTATTCTCAAGGGGACTTCTGAAATATTATGCTAATAAAAGAGAAAAAAGGGCAGTGAAATTACACATTGAGTTCAAATTAAATTAAAAGTAGGTAAACGGCGAAATTGTGTGATAAATATGATGAACCTTTCTAGGGTAGATCCTTCTGGATTTGAGAAAGCACGATTTCTCTAAAGAGATTAATTAATAAAGCTCTTTAGGTTGTGTACTTTATTTAATTGGGTCATAAAATAAAGTTATAGATATAAAATTTAAGCCTATTTCTATTAATCTGGAAAACATTTCTTATCGTAGTGTTTCCCTTTTGCGTTATTTACTTATTTACGAAAAATTTAACTAGAACATGAAATATAAATATTTGAGAATAACAAGAAAAGAAGCTATAATTGGATTAGACTAGAGCAATTCTGTTATACCCTAGACGTAGGGAAGCAAAGAAAATAATGCGTTTGTAGTTAATTGTCCGTGGTTACTTATTCTTACATATTCGACTTCAAATTGGCAAGTCGTCCTACTATCCGCAACATGTGGATGCACCCTTTAGATTTAATTACTTTATTTGATTTTGAAGTGACTCCTGTAGTTCGCTTTGTCCCATAAGAAAATCACATATTCGAACGTAATTTTTGGTGTGAAAAATGAGGTACCACATTAAAAAAAATGAAGTTGACCTGTAAGTGGCCTTAAATTTAAGCTTGACTCCCTTTTTTTCCTTCCAACTTTTTTCCCTAAATCTCAATTTTTGTAGATATTCCAATGCCCGTTTACCTTTAGTGCATTCCGCATATGATACAATTTAAGAAATTTTTAAAATGATATCCGCCATATTGCATTCATTATATTGAACTTGTATAAAATAGAATCTCAAGTTCGTAATCATCAATCCCAATAATCATCACCTCCACATTTCATTATAATTCATTTATTCCACTCCATACAACAGAAATTTCATAATAATCCAGGATGGCAGTAAGCCCTTAAACCGACCTAACTCTAAGAAGATGGGAGAGCGACTGACTCAATACAAGAACGAGATGGGCATATTATATTCACCATGCTAAATTTTTAAAGTCTTTCTTCACCATCGTACTCAGGGACCAAAAAACTGCTATAAATCCATTAAAGTAAATTTTACAGGAGAGCAATTCATCCGAGAAACATCAAGCGACGCTATATACTCTGGAGGGCAAATAGAGCAATTATTGTAGTTTTAACTATTTTGAAAGCAGTTAAGTTTAATAATAATTATATAAATAAACTACTGAAAAGATGTGCTTTTTATTTCACTACAATTCTTCCTAATTCTACCTCTTTTTATTGTTCGGGAAATTTTTTTTGTTATTGCTAATAAAAAGGGATGCAGAATGGGGTCGGCTTGGGGACGGGTTATCTCGAAAACGAAGGGAGTTAGGTGGATACATAGGAGGATTCAAAATTATTTAAGAAAAGTGTATGTTAATTATAGTTTTTTTCGAGAAATTTGGGTAAAAAAATTCCAAAATTTCGAATTTGAAAATTCGTAGATTTTACAGGAAGAGTGGCTGAGCACTTATTTGAAAGCTACTAGTGTTCTCTACGATATAACACTAAACTCATATATGTATTATGTTTAGTATAAGTTTTACGACCCTTACCGTAAAAACCAGAAAACTCCCAAGTCCCGTTATCTCGGCCAACGTTACAATTACACTCTCCACCCCCTCCCTTCCATACCATCTTTTGTTTGTCTCGTGGAGGTCTATCACTGGAAGCCCGCTTTAAGTTTGTGGTTTCTAATATTCCGTATTTCCTTCTATATTTATTTCATTTTCGATATTTTGTAATGCAGGATTTTTCGCAGTTTCTTATTTCTGCCTTAATTTATTCGATCAGAGAATGTTTCTTGCAAAATGTTTATACTTTTTCCTATGGCTCGATTCCTTTAACTAACTGCTGTAGTACTGTGTAAGCCGTATTCATGTAAAAATTAGTCAAAGGTTGATATATTTATTAACGATTAATATGAACCTGAAAAAAACGAAAAGCGATTCTGTTTGCTCACATTCTGATATTACTACATAATGTATATATATTATAACAAATCAAAGAAGACGCAGACAAAACGACGGTGGAAACGATGCAAAAGTTCTGTCGTTTTAATTCCGTTTATACCTGTCACACTTTTGTACTTTTTGTTCAATATGTCAACTTATCTCAAGTGAAATTTAATTACTTTAAAGAAGATATTTTAAGACTAAAAATAAAGTCACATCTCCCATTATATATAGAATATTTTCCCTACAGGATCTCTTGGCTGTAGAACTGTCTTTATCGTAAAAGCTATATCGTACCTAGCTTGGTGAGATACATCTGTAGTCTTTAATTTCGTTAGTTCTAAAAGGCTGCTACTTATCAAATGCACACATAAATTCAGATATATTTTGATTCATGGATGAATACGACCTGTGATATGTTTATTATACGAAAAAGACTAGTGTGGTAATAAAAAGGAATTTTCATATAACACGAATTATTGTAATAATACTTCAAAGAATTGCATAGGTAAAATCTCCTAAAAGTAGCCATTTTAACGCTTCTTATCTCTATTTAATGTCTTCTTAAATTTCTTATTCTGCAGAAGGATATCAAAATATATTATTTAGCGGAAATTATATTACCGGTAGGACCTTTGTTTCCTGACTGCAAGAAATTTCCATATGAATATTTCAGGTAAAACGTTGTACATAGGTAAAATTTTGCTTCAGTCTATTGAAAACCTTGAAGTATTTAACCTTTTCAGTGTTTTTATGTGCCCACAAATTCATGCGTATGTGGTAATCGCAAGTTTTGCAATATCTTTTTCTCTCAGCATATTTTTGTTGCTCAGTAAGAATGTCAGAGGATAATGTTTTGCTGTATATGGTTTCATGACCTGTTTATATTACCGTAAGAAAATTAAAATTATCTACTTCAATAACTCAGATGAGGTCCGCATCACTTCAACCAAACCCATGAAAATGCATGTGATCTTGTACTATTGTACATTATTTTGGCTGTAATCCATTTTAATGATAATGTTTATTTACAATTCCGATGACAAAGGTTAACTACCTATCTAAAAACTATCTACCAAAACATTTAGACAATGGCCCTAGCAGTCTGTCAGTTGCCATGACCTATAGTTTAATCGAACTCTATTTAGATACTATTTCATTAACTTCAAATTACATTCATTCAACTATTCAGTTTAACAGGAAAAAAAAGGAAAATACAAAGGAAAAAAGAACAGAGATCAATAATATTATATTCACCTGCCAAAAACTCACAATATTTGTATGCTGAGCGAACATATTCATATAACACCTGCCAGTCCTTGCAGCCATTCATAAAGCTCAAAAACTCTATCTCGGTCAAAGAGCTCACACCAAGATGACGCTGTTTAAAGTCCCTTAATTTATATTGCAGATGCAACCGTTTCAAGAACAACTACAACCAGATTAAAATCGACACCAACCAAATCAATTTCAACTCAAACCAAATCAAAATCAAACACCTCAGCCTCTAAAGTTTTGCAAGAATCCTTAAAACAAACTCAGATTAGCTGGGTAACCAAAAACCTTTGGTTAGGCTAACGATATCTGGTTACTAAGGCTAGGTGTAAAATGTAAATGTTAAAATTCCACATAAACAGGGATTTAGGCATCTGCTTCGAGATTTTATTCAAGAAAATAAGAAAATTAATCCACAGATTGAAAGCTATTAAGAACACCTGGTGCTAGGAAATTTCTATGTTTGTTGATGGTTTTTAAAGAAATTCAATTGTGTATAAAGCTATAAGATTTACTGCTTTTAGACGCTTTATCTTAATTCGATAAATCTTTTGTCTGTTTCGATTTGTTATCTAATTAACCTTTATTTCTAGAACTCAATAATCTTTTAGTTTACAAAATTTTGATTAAACAGATTATTATTAGAATTAAATGAAAGCATTCAATACTCCATTACTGCAAGTAAGTTAATTTAAGTAGCTACAGATGTCAAAACCATTGCAAACCATTAGTTTAGAATATGACCTGGATAATTGGAAACTTACAGTGAGGATCGGGCAAGACAAAAAGAGTAGTTTTCATTCAAAAGAAAAAGAATCTGAAATTTGAAATTTTTTTTTCTTTGAATCTGGCACAACATTCTTATGGAGTCCAAAAACCTGGGTGTATACCTGAATTTGAGGCTTGCCTAGAAACATCCTCTTAAAGAAAAGATCCGAAAATCGAACGTAGAAGGTGAAATATTGAGCAGAGGTTGACACACTGGATATATACAATGGTGATCAAACCTATTCCGACAATAATAGTATGGTGACCTGAGACATGCGAGGTAACAGGGAAGTGTGCATAAAATAGCCTACATAGGATCTAATTGTGAATAAGCTGGCAGTGGAGGCGGCATTCAGGTTGCAGAGGTACGGTACATGATATTCGTTAAAAACTGAGAATGTGCATGGGAGAATCCCAGATCACATAGAAAAGATCTCAAGTACACAAGGCCGATTTCAATGACCGATCACTCTCACAAGGGGTACCAGAGGATATCTTTTTATTCACGAATGGATGCATGAGTGACGTTAGGATATGTGCAGGAATCTCCTTTGAAGATCTATACATGTCTTGCTATGATAACTTGTGGAGGTACACCTTAGTTTATCAAGTAAAAAAACGCTGGCTCTGATTCGTGGTTAGCGTATTTAAGGAAGGCTTAGTGCGAGCAGTGGTCATCCGTCCTAACGATGAAATGTGCGCAAAAATTTAATGCGCGTGAATCAGAAAATAAAGTAACATATAGAGATCTAAGGGTATGGAAAAACCTAACCCTTATCAAAATAGAGAGCTGCTTTGGACAGGGATCATAAAAGAAAAGTAAACACTTCAATATTGGATAAGACTTTTGAGACTCTTATCGACACACAATTGATAAAATCCTTCAATAATTTGCTTATAATATTAACGCCGGTGTCCCACAAGGCTTTCTATTGTCCCCCACTCTCTTTTCTCTTTTCGTTAATTTGTAATACTCAACCACATCTCTGATTTCTCTAAAAAGAGCACTCACTTCTCTTTGTCAATGGAGTGAGCATTTGAAACTCTTCTAACTTGAATATCTTATTGATCTTAGTTGGACGGATAACATTTTCCCTATTGAAATGTGTATAGTGTGCGTTGAAGTTAATGAGCTTTCTGAATGGCTGTAATTTTTTTTTCAAGATCATGTTATTTTTTGCCATCTAACTCCTTAAGGAAAGCATTGTTAGTAAAAATTGCTGAAAAATAAGTTCACTTGTGCTCGACTAGAGATCTTAAAAATAAGCATCTACGTATGCAAGAGTATTATTTTTACAAGGTTTAAAAAATAAGGCAGCTACTTAAATTTATTTTATAGGAGTTATCTCCTGCCTTACGATTAACTCCTGTTGCATACTTTGCAGCCACTGCTTGGTGTTCATTATCAGCGTTTTGCCAATACAAAATAACTCACTTAATTTATTTCTCACCTCACAAATTTTAACTTGATACGACAAAATCAGGCTGACTTTCATTAAAGATATCAACTAATTTGGTTCGAACTACGGTCATTTATAAAAATGTATTAAATTTAGGATATTGTCAGAAGTATCACAACCCTATAATATACTAATAATTATAATAAGTTGGTATTAACGTTGGTGTGTCAATAGGTAACCATCACTCTATAGTATCACGAAAGAGCAATGAGCAATTCATAACATGAATAAGGTTCACACATTCTTAATTTTAAAATATCCAACATTTTGATCGTTTAATATATTTTCGAGATAAAAAGTGCTTACATATCATCATTGGAATAATTAAAAATGAATGAAATTTTCTGGATTGCAATAAAAAATCAAATTAAGGCTTATGAAAATTCGTTGCGTAATAAAATATGTCGCAAAAATGGCTACAAGATAAATTAAATTTGTGCGTTTGTTTATCTCTTGCCTGACCTGGCAACGTAAATAATAATAAATAACAAAAATATTGTACTGAAATGAAAGAATTAAAATCGATATTTAAAGTCAACACAAAATATTACTTTCACAGGTATTCGTTTCTTGTGTAACAGCAAGTAGAGAAGTAGTAGTAGTAGTTACATAGAACCCTAGTAGGATTTAGCAATGCATATAACCAAGTTTTTTTAAGGTATTGTCCAAGTTCGGGGAACAATCTTCTGGTGCACACAGCACAGCCTAGACGGAGATAAATTAGGGGAGAGGTGTTGTAGATCTTGATTTTATTACGTTCTAAGACATACATACATATAAAAAACACTTTCCAGTATGGAAAGTTTGTAAAAATTAAAATTCCAATGAAGTTTGGATGGTTCATAAAAAAACAAGATAAATCAAATTAAAATACTAACTAAAACATAGTTTTATTTCACTAATTTTTATCACCTTATTTCCCGAAAGTACCATTTCACACAACATGGTTCGCGTTTTAATTAATATCACAGATAAAGCAGTAGACGAAAGCTGTTATACCCAAGTTTTCCTTCCTTTACGACACCTTCATTGCTAACAATTTGTTAGATAGAAATCTAGGGAATATCTGTGCAAATATTCCATAATTTTGTGTGATTATGCGAATCCATAATTGAACACGTAATCTCTCTCTGGGGAAATTTATGAAGAGATGTTTCCAAGAAATGTATCCCCTCCCAGTATCATTTACCGTTTTCCAGGATATCCCTGAGAGTCAACAAACTAAACTTATCTTTAACTTTTCCTTCCATTTTCAACTTTACAAGCGCTTTCTGTTTTAGGACAGCCAGCATGTTTCTAACAGGGGTAGTATCGATTTATGGTTGTTTGCTCCAATTTCGTCCATTCAGTTTGATTGATGAATAGGCGAACTTTTTTCAAAAACAAAAATAGATAAATAATAACATTGTAGAATTGAAAGGAGGAGTAGGTATAGCTCTATAATTGGCACGTCAAATTTTAGGGACGAATTCATCAAGCAAGGTCACCTCTAATTTAAGCTAAATCTACTTCTGATAACACTAAATCAGAGCCAATATTGAATATGGTGGCGGACAGAATGTTAACCAAATATAATTTCTGTTTGCCCTTTGGAGTCAGTATACCGAACAGGGAGACCGTGGTTCCCAACCATGAAAAACGGGCCCTAATCTGGTATATGGTTGGCTCTAAAACGGTAGAGTAGGTCAGACCAGGCATTTACGATGTTGCGCCTAGCGTCAGGATACATCAAAGCGTAGGGAGATTTGCGACAATATTCCAGATAGAGGTGTATGCCATCTCAACACAAACAAGAAAATAGCCAGGCTGCACTTACAGTCATATCCTCCGCTGCAATCAAGTCGAAGCTAGTGTGGGAGTATATCCAACTGCTGGCTAGTCTCGCAGTAGGGAACCACCTAATCGTACAACGGGATACCGGGACTTTCAGGCTTTAAGGGTAACGAAGAAGCAGATGGGCTAGCCAACAGAGGTCCATCAATGCCACTCGTTAGACGAGAACCTTTTTGCGGTATCTCTTATAGAACCGCTAAATACGCCCTCAACATCTGGATCTATAATCAATTACAGCAGAAGTGGGCATTGGAAAGGGACTCGAAGCAAAAAAATTTATCAAAAACCCCTCCCAAAAAAGAACTTTGGAATTACTACAACTGCCAAAGAATCAGATAAGAATTGTTGTAGGAGTTCTTACTGGACACTGCAAGCAGTATCGTCTAAGCTCAGAACACAAGCCTATGATGCACACAGCATAACTTAGGCAGAAGGAAATTTTAGGAAGAGAAAATTGGAGATTTTAACCTGACAAATGCTGCAATTAATGCACGAAACTGTGCAACAACCCAGTGGCTTCGCAAGTGCAATTCCCGCCAGTAGCATTACCTCAGCTGCTGATTTTCAAATAAATAACCGTGGCCTTTGCAGAGATCAAATTCGCGTCCACATGTGAGGAAATCTGCAGTCTAGATGTTTTACAGTTCTGCAAAAGAATCAAGAGGAAAAGGCAGTGTACCTTCAACGATTTTATCCTATTTATCCAGCGCACTAAAGGGGATAATTTAATCTGACTGAAATGGAATGTTCCAATGAAATCTTTACATCTATCGAAATCCTGAAAACAAAACCTGTGTTTGCAGTTCTACAGGAAAATTTGTGATGAACCATGCAAAACGGATTTAAAATTAGGCTTCTAATCTGTATTCACTTATTAAAATTTGCTTTTGATACATAACCAATGATAGGTACATTTTCCGCTTGAAAGCGTGGAAGAATTACGGGTGCCTGCCATTTAACTTTAAGTCAGTAAAAAGCCAAATATTTATTGTCTGAAAGGTTGCTCACCAGGAAGGATAAACTCGACATCTTGTCGACATCTTGTCAGAATCAATAATTCTCTGAACAAGCAGATGCACCCCTTTTAGACTTTGTTTGTCTTCTTTTAGGGTGAAGGCCATATAGCGTATAATAGAGCTCCCTAATATACGGGTAGACGAGTACAAGAGTACAAGCGTATATGTGTATTTTATTTATACGAAATAACAGCTAAAAATGTATGCATCTTGGGATGATCATTTTGTTTCTTCCCACACGAAATCATTCGCACCTTTGTCACTAACAATATTATTATCATAATATAAGAAATTATCGCAGTAATGAATCTTCGTTTTGCACCCTCGCTCTGCAACTACTACGGTTTATTGTAGTATCGTATAGTAGTCATCTGGTCTTTTCATTAGAAACCACACACGTACTTGTGTTTTATATAGTTCTCAAGATATCAACCCTCTTGCCTTTGAATAGCACTTTGTAAAACCTCTCTTCCTCTGCATCTTTCATTTGGGGTTAAATTGCTAAAGAAAACCCCTAATGGGATTAGGGTTTTATTCCCTGATAATAACGAGCAATCAATTTTGTTTGTAGTGTGGTGTCCAACGAATATTGGACAATCCTGTCTGCAATAAAATATTATCCAGATATATCTATATATATATATATATGGATACATATATATACAAAAACTAGGATTTCCAACATTATTCTGAAAATCCATTTATTCATATCTGTCTTATAGATCCTATCTTCCTATCAGGTGCTTTTTAATAGTTTTGGGTGTAAGGTCATCGAAGCCACGTCTGGTGTACCTCAATTTTATGTTCACCCTGATTGTGAAATCGAAGTGCCTGTAGGCTAGAGCATTTTTCCGAGTGTTTTACCATAGAGACCCTACGATTTCTCGGCTATGGATGGATACACTGGAGGGTCGAGGCATATGGATGCATTACTACCTGCTCTCCTTCCGCTCTCCCTTTCCTCCCTACATAATCCAAAGATTTTGCTGACTGTACACAACTAGCTGTGCCGTTTGTAGTAAGGAAAGAATCGGCTCCACCTATCATACACTTGTTTTTCCACATCCACTTATTTTTCTATTTTAAAAAAGTCCTGCAGAATATTCATTTTCTATAGGTTTAGTATGCGATATCTTCTGCCTTTATCCATCGACAATTTTTCCGGCTGAATCAATAATTACCCTTGATTACCTTTGATTGCCCCTCCCAGTGTAAATCGTCTTTAATGGATCCTTGTCGACAGTAAATAATTTTGATCAATGTTTGACCATCGAAAATGTATGAGTGAGTTAGTGAATGAGTGAGCACAAGATCCCCACCTGATGTTTGATCTCCGTCATTGTTAAACCTTCTATTGTGAAAAACATTTTCACTACATGGTATTCAATTTTTGGTTTTAATCCCTATCTCAAAATTTTAAAGGATATTAGCTTGGTAGGAGTTTTCTGAAACTTTCAGATTTTCAGATAGCAAACGGATTCTGAAAATTAGTTCAAAACAGTTTGAAATCAGGAATATATGAAGAGCACTAAGTAATTATGCAGAAATATTTTGGGGCAGTCTCTACTTTGTTGGGTCAAAAAGTTCGGTCTAAAAGTTAAAAATCTCAAGTCAAAACTCAAAAGGAAAAATTTCAAGTAAAAATTCGTAAAATTTGCTCCTGCTCTGTTGTCCTTGGAGACCTTTTCAAAACTTCCTAGTGTCCATATGAGTCATGTCTATTCAATAATTTGGAGGGAGTCCATTATGTACCCTCCGGGTAGCAGAGTAAATGTAAGTACTATGAACACTTTAAAAGGACTTTTCTGGAAACCACTTTTTTCAGGTTAAAATATTCACAAACGGTGTCTTCATAATTTAGACTGGAATAATAAGAAAACAGTGAAAAGTTTTTTTTATAAAAGAAAAACTGCACAAATTTTTGTCTCGAAAAAAAATTTTCTCCTTATGTTCACAACCCAGATATTCCGAACGTCCTACATATAGGACACTAAACACATGGACAATACATCGAAGTAAACAAATTTATTTTGTATCGTTAATATATTGGAAATATCGTTTTTGAACCAAAATTTCTTTCGGCATTTCTGGGCTAAAAAAAAATTTTCTTCCACTTAAAACTTTTTACATTTGCTATTCTATTATTCTTTATGCATTTACTGATTATAAGTAGATAAAGTTTTGTGGTTTTATTAGAACTCTACGCAAAATCCTGTAAATATTTTGCTTCAGCAGTTTCGCAAATCAAAACAAAATGTCCGCCTTTAGTAAGTAAATGGAGTTCTTTGGTGCAATTTCCGAATACAATTTTTCTTATTAAAGTATTTCATCGCAAACTAGAAATATATAGAAATAATAGGTTTAATAGCAATTGACTTAATGTGATCAATCATTGTAAAAAAATTTCCTATTCACATTAAACTTGTACATGAAGCGACTTTAGTATGTTTTACGAATTGACATTAAATAGGGGTTGCAGAAAAACAGCTAGAAAACTTTTTCTGAAATACCTCATGACCTTTTCAACTTAGGACTTTTTGTCGTAATAGCAAATGACTTCAAGGAGGGACCCTTAGACAGACAGATTGAAATGAAAACGAATTACTTAGTGAAATGTAGGAAACAAACGCTCGTCATAGGTGATTGATTACATAAAAGAGAAGAATAAAACTAAAAGTCAACGCATAACAGATTTCTTTTTATTTAGGCTCCACTTTATACATAAATGCACAAACTCAGGGGATGTGCTGATGAGAGACTTGTTTTAAGTATCAATGCCATCTGCACCCCCTGACACATTTACTGAGAAATTGTGTCAGATCTTTTTCTTGTAATAACCTACAAAAGTGATTTCACTGAAAGTGTTTCGAAATCATTTATCCTATGTTCATAGGTACTTTAAGAAATGATTTTATGGGAAAGTTGACTACATAGTGAGAAGCACTGTATACAGCCACACCAACAAGGTTACTTATAGAGCAAACGATGATTCCTTCAAAGGAAAATGGACATAAATGTATTGAAGAAGTTTCAATGGCTTTGGTATAAAAAAGTTTTGTGGCAAAAGTTTATACAAAGTTCATCTAAATCCTCTTCAATATAAGTGTGTCCTTTTAGCAATATGTTTAACTTAACGTAGCATTACAAGGACGCAATTATTAAAGGAATTTAAGCCAGAAAAACTTCTGAAGTTTCTCTCCTTAATTAGAAGAAACGAATATTTTCTTATCCAATCTTCAAGGTAATTTCTGACTTTTTTGTCATATACATAATCAAAAGTCATAACGTTGCGATATATGCGGATCAATAAACAGGAGATCAGGAGATGTTATTTTTTCCCCAGAGAGAGTTATTTGTTCCTCAGATTTTAGATACAGAGATACAAATTTAATAGAAATTATATCCCTGGAAATGTCCTCAAGAAAATGGTACAATGGTCAAACTGAGACCTTGAGATTGACCCTGGGTCAAATTTAAAAGTTACTTGGAGGCCAACCTGGAATTACAGAGGGCAGAAGTGTGTTATAACTTATCACTTCTTTGAAAGGTAAGAATTTTCGGTAACATCTTTAGAATTTTTGATGTTGTTTAGAGGCAAATAATATCAACATTAATTTTTAAAGTTCTCATTCATTTTCCTCGTGAAAGGAGTTCAATTACGTAGTGATTCATTACATTGTATTTATCTGTTGTCCCAAATACCTAGTTGACAGCATAACATTGTGTCTCCAACCACTACTAATATAACTTTTTGTCCTTTTTATTACTCCATTTCCCAATACTATTTATACCTAATAATTTGTTTCTAGAAACTAATATTTTACATACCTGCCCCTCGATACAAATGATACGGCGTTTTTTTGACTTTTCATTTCTATCTTATCATTTCCACTAACTTTTTTTACATTCATGCTTTATCTATAAAACCACAGAATTAAGTGTTGTATAATAAATCAAATTTTACTAAATTTATTAAATAGTTGCCAGATGGGCAGGTACTAAATATTGATGCACACATGGTAACTCATTGAACTTTAATAAATGTCAGAACT
>QYTT01088232.1:30035-50543 GCA_006980735.1 Dasypogon diadema | reverse complement strand
CATGACATGAAAATGACAGTGACTTAAGTGTAGATCAAGTACCTCAACAATCAGAACTCTCGAACAAAGAGTGAAATCCTCGTCATGTGGTGATATTTACTGGGGTTTTAGCCCTGTACTAAGTGGAGTTCCGCAGGGATCTATCTTGGATCCGGTATTATTTGCCACTTCAATTAACGTTCTTTCTTTAGTGTTAAAAGAGTTTAACTTTCTGATGTATGCGGACGATATTCAACTTGACTTATGTAGGCTGTTAGAGGATGCCATTTGCTGCATGAATGATTACCTTAAGAGGATGCGGGATTGGTCGATGATTGCCTCTAAGTCGAATATCATAATTATCTGTAAATATCAGAGATAAATCCTCCTCAAATGTAGTATTTAATAAAACTGTAAATTAGATTATTCATCAACACGTGCACTCTTAATTCTCAGTTTAAGTACAGAAATATCATATTTATTCGAAACTTAATTTTAAACAGGCAGCCTACTTATTTCTTTGTCAGTGCAGCGGTTTCACTCTTGTTGCACTGGGCGCCAATTTTGCGTCCACTCCATCAGACTTTGCAACTCTCTCCCGCTGTTGAAAATAAAACCAACATGTTTATGTTAAATATAACTTTTTTAGAAAGCTAAAGGGATGCAATAAAACAACTTGATTGTTTCAAATAAGCATTTCTTACATTAATTATGCATTTACGAGAGATAAATTTAAATCAGTGGTTGGTGGTATTAAACAAAGGAAAATATATAGTTATAGGTATTCAATTCCATAATACTGTAGATGCTTTTATATACCATTTTTTTCTAAATAAAGAAGTTTCTTTTTATCTATTTTCCCGCTGATTTAAAATAAAACTAAAGAACGTAACACGTAACGAACGTAAAGATGGTTTAAGGCATAGCACTCAGGTATTCTCTTCACCAGCAAAGGATATTTTGGAGAGGAAGTACAGGTCATTAACATTTTGAATGGATTTAACCTAACAGCTTTTAGTTGATCAGAATCGGATTCTACAAAGCTCACAACCAAGTAATGCGGAAGTTTTTCCGTCAAGGTGATACGCTCAATTCTCATGAAGCTTTGCATAACTATACTCTATGACATTATAATTCTAGAGGTATATATCCTTATTGGCGACAAGGTTGTTTATAGGTCAAAAAGTTCGTTTGAAACTTGAACAAAAAATCAGCTTTTGCGAAGTAAATAACTCTAGGTATTTGCAATTTTTTTAATCATATTTTACTTAACACCATATAAACATTTTATTATATAATACACATCTTAAAGAAGTATAGGGTTTTAACTAAAATACTCATGTAAAAAGACTTATACTACTTATACCACCACAAAATTTTTTCTTCTCACGTCGTAATTTATCCGCTAGCAAATTATCTGCATTTTAAACGAAACGCTTTATCTTAAAAAAACTAACTATAACTGGTTTTTTTTTTCTTATATAAGATTCTCCATTTAATGTGTATATATGTAAAGGGGGACTGCAAAATTCATTACTATGAAAGAATTCCAGAGGAGTAGTTGCACTACCCTTTGCCTATCGCGTCCTTTTCGCACTGTGTGGTCCATACCAATGCCACTCTTACATTCACTGAACTGTGTTGGAAAGCATAGTTGTCATATAAACTAACATATAGGGTTGAATCAAACAAACCCCGTGTACTTTACATTAACAAAAATATTACATTTAAGATATTTTATTCAAGTATTATATTTCAAAAGTAAAGTCATTAAGATTTTTGATAAAACGCTTAAATATTTTTTGGTTGAAACAAATATATTCCTTTTCTCCTGAGGAAATTTACTATTTAAATGGAAGACTTATTTTTTATTTGTTTCAACAAAATTTATCAACACTGTAAATTTTTTTCGTAGTTATGGAAATTTGATTGTCTTAAATATAAAACTTATTTTAAATTTCAGTAATGTTTAAATTAAAAGTTTTAAACTTTTAACATAACTATGAATATTTCTCTCAGTATTGTTTCATGATTTTTTTAACTTCTTCGTAAAGGTCTATCCGTAAAGACCTGAAGTTAAAAAAAATTAATTAATGCATAATTAACTAATGAAACTAAAAATGAGCAAGTTTTATTAAATTCGTTTTACGTTTGGAAATTTTGGAAAGTCAAGAAAATTTCTGGGCATTGACATTGTGAAATAAATACTGAAATGTTGAGAATTAATTAAGTTAGGGTGTTCATTTAAATATTGCATTGTTCTTATTAATTGAAAATTATATCAAATTGTTATGTCGTTATACCTTGTTGATTTAGTTTGTCGATTTGAACCTGTGATAGTGGAAATATTGTCAAAAATTGTGAATAATTCGGCCCATTTTGAATTTATGTTTAGTTGATAACTTACCTTTCATAGCATTGAATAACAACTTAATTATTTTAGTAAAGTAGAATTTATTGTTAATTTAATTATTCCTATTAAAAATCTTCTTAATATTTTTAATGGGCTAATTAGCATATAAAATTGATGCCGATTAATCGATTTAATTTCTTAATAGTTGGTTGCAACCAATTAAGCTCAAATTTTTAGTAATTACATTTAGTTGAATGGAAAATTTTTCTCTCAATTCCAGGTCATACACGGTGTACACATTGAACCAGCACATATAATAAAAAAGCGGAGTTTAAGCCAGCCTTTAAGGATCCTGTTGGTTTATGATGACTCTGTTTACAGGTATTCCTCAAATTATACCACTACATTGAATAATTTAAATATCCTTTACTAATTAAAATCATACTTTTTCTCTTTTACAGGCTGAATAAAAGCCAGTTCGAATTAATTAATGTGAGTAGTATTTTATGTTTAAGTTATACATATTTTAATATAATAATAATAAAGTGGAGATTTATTTATTTAAACTAAAGTTGATTAAGAAACAATTTTTTTCACTTGGATTTGCCTTAGACGAAGTATATGAATTTTATTATTCCTGTTCGTCGTTTCGGAACTTTTCGATTTCACTCGAAATTTAAACTAACCTTTGCACTCCCATCACTATTAAATTTGATTCTCTTTTGTGAATGGTCGCTATCGTTGTCATTTTCACAATTTTTCAGTTGATAAGTGGCATCTTATCTGTTTTGGTTTATTTCGCCAAAAGAAGGTGAATTATAGGGGATTAATAACATTATAAATATATCATTTGAAATACGTATAATTCTTTTTTATTCAATGTAACCAAAGCTCACTAGAAACAATAAAGAACAAAATATGTGGTCAAGGAATTAGTTAATTAGAAAAATCTGGAATATTACCATTCCAAAAAATGATTGTCAGGTCCATGCCCTTAAGGTTCTGTTAAAAAGGATTTCACGTTGTGATTAAATTCTACCACTAATATTGCATCAAAACAATACCCATGAATATGACAATGGTAGGTCTTGTGAATCCTTGAGAAAGATATTACTTATGTGCTCAAAGAAGATTCTCCAGTTTTCCTCTTTAGATCTTCTTAGTGCTTTGTTATATTGAATAAGAACATTTCTGATTTCTTCCCAGCCACTTGAGAGTTTGGCTCTGTTAAAAAGTTTCCTGACCTCCATTTGTGTGTGTTCTTCCAAGCTTCCTTTTCCATCAAGGCGCTTTCCTATTTTAGTAGCCCTCTGTCTCTCTGGATCAGCACACTATTGAGTCGAAAAATCTCACGATGGCGCTCCAGAGTTGGTTCAAAGCCAAGTCCAGCTCGTCAGTTGTACCGACATCCGAATTGCCTACAGAGGTGATCTTGGGCCTGAGGAACTCTCAGTAAAGTCCCCGATCCGGCAGTATACCTGCTACCCTGCGCATCTCTTGGTCATCCACGGAGTATCAGTCGCGATCTACCTGTGGTAAATCATTGATGCCTCGTAAGATGTTCGCTATCTTTTAGTTCTTGAACTGACAAATTCATTACACAGGGTTTAATCCGACCTATTGAAGCTTCTGAAAGACAAGACACTGGGGGTTGTTTGAAAGGGAAGTTGTCGGAAGGAAGTCCGGTGTCGGCAGGCCGTTTACTTGGTCCAGCTATTTCTGATATCTTTGGTATAGAATTTTAATTGTTTATTTTGAAAGTGGCATAAGTCAACTTTTACAACCGCATGAAAAATATATTTCAAATTACTCAAATTACACTTATATACCGATTTTTACTAAAATTGGAAAAAGTGACTTATGCCACTTTCAAAATAAACGGCTGAAATATCAGATTTATTATTATTTATTTATTACTTCAAGCAAAATACCAAAAGGGATGGTATTTTATGGAAAATATCAAATCATATACCACAACCAACAGACAGCTATTTTGGGTGCTTTTACTTCTATCCTTAAACCATGGGTTTAAAATTAGGTTTAACTAAATTACTATACTTTAATATACGAACTCCTCCCCATTGCAATCGCATCTGTAACTTCCGATAATTCGGAGTTGTATAACCATTGTCGCATCCACTTAGTCCTAATTCACAACAGGAGCGAAGTCTATCCTCATATCTTTAATTACAGATCTAAACTCATCAAGCCATTAGAGCAATTAGTTAGCGTTAATGTGAGAAAGACTTTAATCTGTTTTTCTTAGAGCAATTAGTGTAGTTATTTTACTTTCATAAAAATCCGGTATAAAATCATATTAACATGTTCTAATTAGTGCCCCCTAATCGAATTAGGTTCCTTTAAATTGGTTTGTGAAATTTCATCTCAGGCGTTTATTAAATCCAAATACACAAAAATACATTCAATCCAATTACAGTGAACTTCGATCCCTCCCAATTACGTGGAAATGCAGAAAGGTCACAAATTGAATAGAGGAAAATTTCCCTTGATTAATCGCTCTCTGATATGTACATAGAGGGCCTTCTATATTTGGAAAACTCCTGGGATTTTCATTGGCAACAAACATTAGGTGCAGCGAATTTCACAACAACTGATTTGGTTTTCAGGGAGTTAATACGAAAATATATCTATAAAAACGAATGTTGAGGTGTTTAGAAGGTAGTAAATTCATCGCATTGGGGAGTTCAAAACTGTTCTAGGTCGCATCTTAACTGGCTTTTTAATAAGACCGAGTATGATAATGTCTAGTAAACAATGTCTGCAAGAATTGGATTTTTTATCTTAAAACAATTTACAATGATATCAACATATGTTTTATTTTTTTACGATTGGTTCAAGAGAGAATTTGGTGAAATTTGCAGAGTGCCAGAGGATCGGACATGCAACACTGCATGATTGGGCGTTTGTAAATACTTTGAAGGTCAGATTTTCTACTTCTAGGGTGCACCGCCACTAAAATTCACCACATGTTCTATTACCGACACGAATTGTTCAACGGTCCACTTCTTGGTACAAATAATACATATTTTTGTTTAGTTTGTCTTTAGAGTGATCTAAATCTGTTATTTTGACATTTACATATGATATATATTTACATATTTTTATATGACATTTACATATACATTTGTATACATAATGTATAATCTGTATACTAAGAACAGCACATTTAGCAAACAATTTGTAGTTTCTTTCTTCGCCTGGGCATTTTAATTTTTTCATTCAGCGTTTTATTACTTGGATTAAAGGATCGTTATTTTTTCTATGATGACAGTCTATAAAATTCACTTCTAATTTACAAGGTATGGAACCGGTTAGGGCATTCAGTGATATTACATAATAGTTTCTGTTCTATAAGATGTTATAGCATGGCTTATTTACTTTACTTGGATATAACGTTCTGCAATGCTGCATATAGGTACCATGTCTCCTACTCAGTACTGGGTTCAAGTCCTTCTCAGTTTATTAATAACTTGTTGATCCAACAAAGAAGAAATGGTCTTTACGTTTACGACAGGCTTCTAACTGGATATAAAGCGAAATTTAAAAAGTATAAATATATCGAAAATATATCCTATAAATATAAAAAGATCAGCCCATCTAGCTGGACAGTGTACGATATATATTACTCTTGATTTATTAAGTTGCCCATCATTCCTATTTTAAACTGAGCCATTCAAACTCAAACTACGCTGACTTCCGTAATAATACACCAATAATTATTTAGAAAATGTATACAAAGCACTTCCCATTCGCAGTCTTATAATATCATACCACGATTGTCTCTTGATAATATAGTAATAAAACCAGTTAAGATTACTGTGTTTAAACAGTTAACCCTTAGAAATTGTACTACACATAGATGAACCAGAGTCCAGCTGCACTGATAGGACCTTCTGGCTTTATTGAGTCAAGACACTCAACATATCTACAATTTAACTACATTTTGAAAGTTTCCTTTTATTTTATTTTATGAAGTTAGCGTTTTACATTGCTAGAAAGTTTTATTTTCTCAATTTTATGCTTTCTTTAATGGTAATTACAGTATAACTACCCCTCATCATTTCTTATAACAATATAACAAACAAGCAATAACTTGTTTATGTCTGCTTTTTATTATACTGTTTAACCATGTCAAAAAGAGCTATCCACCTTTCCTGGGACACAATTGAGTTACAATTAGGAGACGCAATTTTCAAGTTATTAGAAGCCATTATCCTACTAACGATGCCATAAACACAAGATATGAAAGCATTTTCTCTTATATTGATCTATGCTAAATATTTTTAACAATGCTATAATTGCCTCGAATTTCCTATTTACATTTTTAGTGGAATGTTGAAAATATTTTATCAAGATTAGCCCAAGCTAAATTCCCATACAACAGGTGAGATTTAACCACCCCTTTTGGCTATCTGATTCGCTTCATTGCCTATGGAATTTATTTAATTTGCAAAACTTTGCTTTCTTCCTTATAGTTATCATATTTAGAACTCAGTTTGTGTCCATTTGGTTATCCTCAGTTTTTCATATACTTTTATATATTTTTAAATAAACGTAAATTTACGGACTAATCTTGACTACAGCTTGATTTATTTACATTAGTTCTATTTCACTCTATAAGTTTTGTTGTTTCATTTTCATCAAAAGCCTATAAATAAAAATTGCGCGTTTGAGTGATTTTTTAAATAATAAGGATATGTACCTACCACAAAAGTAGCTTGTTTTGCTTTCGTTGGGCCATCATGTATATATGTACGTATATGTATGTATAATAAGTACGTAATTATAATTAAGAAGATTCTTATCTACGTTATAAAACATCTGGGCGTGAAGTTCTTTGTTCCGCAACCGTAATAATATTAAATACGTGAAAACATTTTCTTATATATATATATATATACGTTTTTCGCTCATTAAGTTTCCCTTCCTAGTGGAAAATTTATCTGAAAGTTTGTTTATGGAACACTGTAACGGTGACTAAACAAAGTGTAATTTCGACTGAATTTATATATATTACTATATTTACTGACTCATATTTATCCTACAATTTCTCTTGCTTCAGCAAATTTACGCGCTATTTTCAGATATTATTTTGCACAGATATTTACTTCCCTTCTAATTATGTAATGAAATCATATTTATGGACCGTGAGCACAAATTCTAATGAGTTCCGTTCTTTTGAAAATTCTTTGAGAATTTGAATACGTATTCTCTTCATTCTTTTGTCGAAAATTTCTACCTCAAGAAATTTATTCAAATTAAGAGCATAATAAGTTAAACAATTCCTTACTCTGTACAAAGTGTTTTCAAATGGCATCAAATGTAATCAAATTTTAATAAGAATTTTTCGGAGTTCTTTACCTTTGTAAATAGAGATAAATACAATTTTCAAAGTCGTAAAGTTTATAAGGTACCAAACTCCAACTTAAGTTTTCCATTGATCTGTGAAAGCTTCTAGGGTTAACTCGAAAGAGCAGTTATATTAACGGGCAATATATCTTTTTAAAACCTTTTTATTGATTTTGCCTCATATTGCCTTTTGCCTACTATTCCCTACGATATGGTAATAGACCCGTCCACATATCTCCTTTAGTATAAGATATACGGCCTTAATCGTTAACACACACATACACACACCCTCTTCTACACAACGTTTTATTTGTTTTATGAAGACTTGTCACTGGACGCACGATACAGTACGTTCTGCTACAAATTTTGGAATTATATTCAAATCTGTGTATTACATGACTTTTGTAGATGCGCGCTAAGATAAAAAGGGTAAAGTACTTCTTGCATCCTGCAGAAAGCCCAGGCACTAAGATTGTTGGGTATTTCAACCCCTAAGATGTTCAAGTTAGGGGAGTTTGGATTGCTCACCCCATTGACGAAAACAGGTGATGGGAGATTCAAGAATCTTTTAAGGGAAATCAGACAGCTTTGGGTTTTGGTTGCACTGAAATCGATCCGATTCACCCTCCCCCAGTGGGTGGGAAAATTTTCTTAATACCGTCATTAATGAAAATCAGAAAGAAAGTGGGGAATAATACACAGCCTTATGGCACACCGGCAATTATATTCTAAGCATTGGAGATAACACCGTCCAATGTAATGCGAATGGTACGGTTGGAAAATAAACTTTTTATTTCTGCTGCCCAATCTCAAAAGTATCGTAACCGACGGAAAATGGTCTTCTAGGAATTTTAAATAGAAACCCAACTTTTCATTTTTCAATCACAGAAGCAATTTTTTTCTTTTTGTTTTTAGATGCAAGAAGAACCTCGTAAATAACATTTATTTGCGTGTTTGAAATATTGCAATTTATTACTTAAAATAAAATATGTATAATAGCCATTGGTAGTTGCCAACTTGGCAATTATTATCAGTACAGTACTGCCAACGTATAAACAAATTTCGTTTTTTTTGCATACAGATCCGGATTTTGTAGCAAAAAACACAGCTATTATAGGAATAAGGTAGTATGTATCTACAAAATGTAACTATACAACCTAATGAAAAGTTTTTGTTTAATATTGTCCTGTGAGGAAATTCATGTAGCGACAAATTGAGTAAATTCAAAGCTATATGTACATTTCGTTGATAATGTGGGAAAGGGTCACAATTAAGATTCAAAAATCACTATTAACATCATTTTTATAATTGGAAATAATTTGTTTTGTAAGATAAAAGAAATTTGAGATAATTTTCTCCATGACGATATATGGACGTATCAAACCCATTTTTAACGATTTATTTCTTCACATAAGTAACGCAAAATCAAGATTTAAATTTACAATTAAAAATATTTCCCGATGAAGATATTGCCAAGAAAATTTTATACGTTTATTTTTTTTATTCAGGATACAATTCTTCCAGAGGCTGTGCAATTCTGGGAACAAGCACTGATGGTACGAGAGACAAAAGGAATTATTCGACTGAATAGGTACACATGAAAGATATCAAGTTATTACTCAAAAAATTTACTGGAAATAAGTAGAACTAATTTTTTCTCTTCAGGAAATGTGATAGCACACAAGTGTTCGTTAAAAACTCCCTTACCCATTGCATAGACTCATGTAAGCCAGTCACAATGTGTGGAGAGGTACAAGTTAAGGAGGAACACTTAGATGTAAGCAATGTTTCCATATATCCAGATATTTTACTTCCAGGAACTTATTATTCTTTAGGTATGTAGAATATGCAATGCAACTGGTCAGAACTGTAGAGAGGATCCAAATTCTGTTGCGGGTCCAGGTATTCAGAATGCTGATTTTGTATTTTATGTATCAGCACTACAAACAGAGCGTTGCCACAAAGGATTAACTGTAGCATATGCAGCTCATTGTCAGCAGGAAGCTGCATTAGACAGGCCAATTGCTGGACATGCGAACTTGTGTCCAGACAGTATTTCTACAAAGCCACAAGAGCTACAAACTTTATTATCTACAGTCAAGCACGAAATCTTGCACGCGCTAGGGTTCTCAGTGAGCCTGTATGCTTTTTTTAGGGACGAACAAGGAAGACCCAGAACACCAAGAAAACCTGACACAGGAAAGCCTTATCTAAATGAAAAGTTTGTAAAAGCGATTATTAGAACTTATGTGAGAAAGCTGATAACAATTTTATAGACTTCAGATTCATCAATGGAGTGAAAGCACTATTCGAAAAGTGGTTAGAGAAAAGTGGTCTGTTCGAGGTGGATTTGTAAGGAAAGTTGTTGATATGATGGTAACACCCCGAGTAATAGAGGAGATTCGTGAACACTTTAATTGTTCTGAACTAGAAGGTGCTGAACTAGAGGACCAAGGAGGCGAGGGTACAGCTTTAACACATTGGGAAAAAAGAATTTTAGAGGTAATCGGTTGAATTGTTTTATATCTCTAAACGAAGTAATTAGCTCTTCAGCCCTATTGTGTGTGATAATGTTTTCCAAATATTACAGAACGAGGCAATGACTGGCACTCACACTCAAAGCCCTGTGTTTTCTCGAATTACTCTTGCACTAATGGAGGACTCAGGATGGTATAAACCGAACTACAGTATGGCATCTCCTTTATCGTGGGGTCGTGGTTTGGGATGTAATTTTGCAATGCGTAGTTGTAAGGACTGGATACAGTTGAATACTGCAAGGTAAGTTAGAATTTTCTACAATTTATTTATTAGCCTATAAAGTGAAAAGCAGCTTCAATAATATTATAGCTTCCACATCTTTCATTATTTCTTTCTGCGCCCATAAAATCCGCTTCCGTACTGAAATATGATAACGTCTAAATGTAAACCTATAAAAGACAAATAAATCAGTGTTAATAAACCTTCCCGGTTCTGTAAATATCTTTTAATATGTGCTGCCAACTGCATGAAAACTTAACGACGTTGCTGCATTAATAAAATATTTATACCTGTCTAAAATAATGCCACAACGTCAGAACATTTAGCCATTTAACCTTGAAATCAACAGTTCTCCTACGGTCTACTCATCTACATATATCAACTAAATGTCAAGAAAGTGGAAAGCTTGAAGATATTGTAACTTCCTGAACCGAAGTTGGTTTTAACTTTTAACTTAAGTAGTGCTAAACTTTAATACTCTTTAGCACTTTCAAGAGTAAGGTATTTATGTGCTTCCAGAGAACTTTTGTTAGATCCTCTCGTCGAATTTAATAAACTATTTTTAAGTTCTTGGCCTCTTGTTCAGATCACTTCAAGAGGTTTTAAATTTCCTTAAAGTTTGTTGGTAATAAAATAACTCTTGGCTTTGTAGATAATTTACTCTGGTAGCACAATTACTGCAAAACTTTAGCCAAATCCCTGTTTTTTATCCACATTGGAAAATAAACTGGCTAAAAATATTCTCAAGGTAGCAGCAAAAGGATTGTGTGTGTAAACAACCCCATTATAGAATAGTTATTCTGCTTATCGTCTTGTCTCTTGTGGGAACTAGGTCGACATATTCGGGGGTTCCAGAAAAGTGTTACCCGACTGTGCAGAGAGTGGTGGAGTTGGTGGCATGCGGGCATTTAGCACAGCTAATGGCGAACAATGGAGACCTGCTGAATTATAATACTAAAGACAGTCGGATCGGCAATCGAATATTTTAAGCCCTGCCAGATTCTAAGGCACTCGAAAAATATGTTTTATTATTCTTCTATAGCTGAGCTCCAATGCTAGTTTTACTTTAGTCCATATTTCATTTGTCTGGAAAGAGATTAATCTAACCTAAAAACCGAAAACCGGCAGGTGTAATGTATCAAATTCGAGACCCAAGAACTCTCAAGTCATTAGATATGTCGTTACCGGTATACCCATGGTTGAAAAGTCAACAACTTGCATGACCTAATTGAAAAGATAGAAAGGGCGCTAAATGTCAAAGATATACTTGCAGTTTCCTGAATATTGAGGACGTGTGCGATAAGATATCATATCGAAACAGTAAAACTACGATTTAGTTGAGTTGAAACGATTCTGGCATTCAGAAGAATTTTGCTGGATATGATGACACTTGGGCAGAAATCGTGATGAACAAAAAGAATTCATAAGACCCTCCCACTTTATTTTGTCACCAATATTCGGAAAAAAAATTTTCACTGCTTTCTATTTGCGAATTTCTTTTTGCGAGGATTTATTTCGCATGTAGTTTTTCCTCACTCAGCTTTTTCGAAAATAATTTCGTATTTGACAATACTTTTGAAAGAAATTTTTTCGCAACAGATCGCAAACTTGAGGGCGATCTATTAAAAGCCAAAATTTATTTGGTTCGAAAATAATGGGCAATGAAAAAGAGTTCTTAAAGAAAATAATTAATACACAGGACATATATTTCTATTTCTTCTAGATAACAGTGCTTCAGTGATTGCACAAAAGAATAACTCCTCAACTCTTCAACATAAATTGGGTTAAATTGACCCAAACCCTAGGGCAGTTTTATCCTTTTACTGGAAAAATGCTTGTGTACACGGCAAAAACTTAGTAATATCGTAAAGTTGAGAATGACATGACTCTAATTATGGTATGGACAGTTTGCATCCGCGATCCCTGTTTTTAAAAACAATATACTCTTCAGCGGTCTGCATTCCAGAGGCTCTCTCCAGTGGCGTACTTAGCTTTGCTGTATGGGAGGAAGACGGTCAAAAATTTATTATAAGAAGAGAATAGGGGCTTGGAGGTGTAAAATGAGCAAACTAAATTCACACCTTGATAGCGAAGGAAAATAATAATTCCTACTCATCTTTCATGAATAATACTTGACTAAACGTTAAATTTGCTTTGCTTATAGAGTAGTGTATTCAAATAAATATCTTTTAGTTAGGTATTATTTATATATTGTTTATATATTGCTTACACCGGTACTTAATACCGATTGAGAGCAGAACTTTTATGCATAAAACCGATTGATAATGGTACCGGAATTAACCACAGGGACTGGCATCGGTATTGCTTATTCCTGCACTCAATACCAATTCAGGGTAGAACCCTCATAAAAAACCATTTGATAACGATACCGGTATAACACCCCAGAGACAAAATACCTGTATTGTATTGGTTTAAAACCGGTTAGTAAAGATACCGGTATTACCTATAAGGCTTAAGACCCATCGCTAACCCTAACTCAAAGCCGGGCTTATAAGATGGGTTAGTATTAACCATAACCCTAACCAATAGAATGAACGATGTAGCACGAATGGGGGTTGAAAAGTGCAATTCAAAGGCAAGAAGACTAATATCTCGAGCACTAGATAAAATGTTAGTACGTGTGTGGTTTTAAGTGAAAGGAGAAGATAACCTCTACACGATGCTGCAATAAAATGTGGTAGTTGCAGGGCAAGAGGTTGTTTAAAAATTCAGTTCAAAGGTAGATGGGTGATATCTCAGGAACTAGACAATATATCGGTGTGTATCTGGTCTTAAATGAAACGGAGATGCATTTTCTACGCGGTAGTACAATAAAATGTACTAGCTACAGAGCGAGAGGATGTTTAAAAGCGGAAGTGAAACTTTCAACATTATTATTATATTTCCCCAGCCATTCTCATCATCCTTGGAACACGAAAATGGCTGCGTGTCACTCTTTAATTAATAGATTGTTGCAGGTTCCCTTGAGTGCTGATAACTTTAATAAAGAATTAGCCATATTCAAGATGAAAGTAGATTATGAGTTGTTAAACAAACAGAAGCAGTGCTGAGATCTGATGCATTTCCTACACGGTAGTCTAATAAAATCTAGTAGTTGGAGGACGAAGGCATGCAACCACACACACTATGTTTTATTGCAATATCGTGTAGAGGTCATCCCCTCCTTTCATTTGGGACCAAACACATACGGATATCTTGTCTAGTTCTTGAGATATTAGCCCACTCACATTTCAATTGAATTTTTGAACACCCCCTACATTTTATTGCATTAGCGTGTAGAGGTCACGATATCAATTCTATTGCCTATGAGTTGCACTTTTTAACACACCTCGCCCTGTAAATACTATATTTTATTGTACATATTATCATGTAGAGGTTAACTTCATTTTGGTCTCTTTTCTGTAGATAATTTCTAACTTTATAAACGACTTTTTTAGGTATTTATACACTCTAGTACCTAGTTTAATTGGGTAATCTACCTAAATATTGTTTTAAGGGTCAGGACTTCAAAAGAGTTCAAAAGAAAGAAGTTTTAGCCCTCCTGGTTCTCATCCCTTTCTGTTAACGAATATTAATTAAATTTCAACGAAAACCGCACTTCAGTTGCCACAGCCTCATTTTAAATCCTATAGAAAAATCCTTTTTGCTATTTCATTAGCAATTTGGTTTCTGGAGGAACGAAATTTTACCGACCTATCTATTTTACAAATTAGTTGGATGGGAAGTGAAAAAAGTCAGGTGGCACGTGTTATTGATTAAAGTGAAATTTCAACATTTTCACATGCTTCTGGAGTAAATTTCTAAAATAGGATTTAAATTCTCGGGAGTAGAAGCGTGCAGGCAACAAGGCCTAAAGAGTGAAGTTCATCTCTGATATATTTTGTACGTCATTTAGCTTTTTGTTCAGCTTTATTTTGTTCTCTTACTGATAATGGAATTATTTTAAGTAGACATAAAATGTCTATTGTATTTTTTGTAAAAAACTGATGAGTGACAAGAGTATGGGTTTTAATCGGATATGAAAAGACAGATAATAAGTTTGGGGTGGAAATTGTTAAAACGAGACAGGTGTAATTAATTAATTATTTTAGATACTGAGAGTTCACAGTAAAACTTTTTTGTCCTCATTAATGTTAATGCCAAAGTTTACCAGAATAATTGCATAAAATAACTTAATTAGTACCTCGGAAAATATTTTATATTTAATAGGTTAAGTGCCATGGCAGATACTGGTGTCTGTTCTACATTATAAAATTTATTAAGCGGACAGGGACAAGCAGTTGCACTTTTATGAGATGTATTGTGGACGTCTGCTATGGCCCTTCGCAAATTCACGCTAGCACGCTGCTACCAGGGTTCCACAAGTAATTTTAGTTATATAAGTACACTGTACAATATTCTTTAATGGAAGGTAAATCGTAAATGCCTAAACAAATAAAAAGTAACTAAAAACTGGAAGTTTTATTATTTTATGAATGCAAAGGTTACATGGTGCATTCAAAGTAGAGAAACTCTAACAATAATTCGCGGATTTCGTATGGAAATTATGTGATGCGATAACACATTTTAATATATATATATATACATAATGAAACCAAGCATAGAATTACTCTTGCAAACCATGTGGTTAATGTGGGAAATGAAATCAAGCTTTGAGTCAAGCCTCACGGTCGGTAACAGACTGCACGCGAGGGAAGCAGTCCGCCGCAAATGTGTAGTCATAGCCGATAGTACCACGCCTTCTAAAGAATGATATAACCTCGCACTGATTTATGTTGAGCTCCAAGTTATTGTGGCCACACCAACAATGGAAAACATTCAAGTCCTCCTGAAGAGAAGCGCAGTCATCAATATCATTGGTGAAGGAGAAAATTTTCATATTGTCAGCATAAATTAATACGTTAGAATGCCTCAAAAGATGTACGATATCGTCAATAGAAAGGACAAAAATAAGAGGGCCCAGATGACAACCCTGTGGCACCCCAGACGTAGCTTCTATGTTTCTAGACCGAACACCGCGGAAGAGTACCTAATATGACCCATCAGACCGATATGACTGAACCCATCTCAAAAATATAGTTTCTGCATGTTAAGCAAAATGACAGAATGCGACAATCTGTCGAATGTTACAATAGAGAAGTATCGATAACAGAATATTTTTGAGTTGCTTTACTATTTTTATTTTAGAGATCAGTCTCAAAAAGAGGTCCACACTTGCAAAGTTTTCAAAAATTATCGAAAAGAATACAATTTTTCGACTTCTACGCAATCTAATTCGTTCACTATTTTCTTTTAACTATATATTTCCTTCTTTTTTTTAAAATACTTTCGTAGTTGTTACAATTTTTTAAAACATATAACATATAACATTTAACATAACATTTTAGGGGTCGCTCAATACATCCTTTCTGCTCGAAGGTCAAAAGAGATCCTTTGCAAACTGAGTGCACTGATGATAGGAATTCTGTCGCCTTATGTAATTTGATCCGACACGACTACGAACTACCCAAAGAGTATCAGGTAAGTGACACAATTATTACATAAATATGTTACTATATCGAAAACTACACGTTTTATATTACTTTTAGAATTTCGACAGTATAATTCATGTTCCGGATGGTGAAGAAGGTTATTACGGTGGATCTGTATCTTTAGCTGATCATTGTCCGTACATTCAAGAGTTCACATGGAGAAGTAAAAATATTGTGGTGCGGGGGTCCCATTGCCAATTCGAGGAAAATAATCCAAGTAAAGTATCTCAGGTATTTAGAGTGAATTTGGTTTTTTAATATTATATTGTAGAGCCCGAAAAAAACTTTGCTTTGGAATCATATGGTCCTGAATCAAAATGTTTTGATCACACCGAAAGTATGTGGGAGGAACGCTCTTGCAGGCAGACTAGAGAATGGCAGCATTGGGGTTCAGGATGCTATAAATACAAGTGTGAAAATGGTCGATTAAGTATTTTAGTTTCCAATTATTCTTTTGAATGTTATTTTCCTGGTCAGAAGTTATCAATTCGAATTATGGCAAATGGTTGGCTTCACAAAGGTGCAATTTTATGTCCACCTTGTCAGGAGCTCTGTGGAGAATATTTTGAGCAACGAGGAGAAGCTTGTAGATTAAGAGAGGAGGCGCCTCCGTCTAATAAATATCCGCATGATACGTTAGCTTGTTCCGGTCATAGGTTCAAATTACATTCTTTAATTTTTGTACTCAGTACGATAGTTACCTTACTACTATTAGGATTAAGATAAGAAAACTTTAAGTGTAGGAAATAGGGTAATTATTTTGTGATAAATTTTTAATAGGAATTTCAATTATAAAAACTGACCACAAAATAATTGAAAAATAATTTGAGTAGGTATGAAATTATACTATGAAAGCTTTGAATTTTTCAAAGCTTCACGGACTTGTGTACTGATTGACTTCAAGAGATTCTGAAACTAATTTTTATAGGATATTTTTAACTGGATGCAGTTTCAAACTGCTTGGGAATAATTTACGATTTTAATGATATTATTGTGCAAACTTTACTTTTGATTCATAGATAGATAAGTTCAACTCACCCTTGTGCCACAAAATGGTGTAATGCCATACTTTAATTATATTTAATTTTGATTTAAATTAATTTTATTTAACCTGCAAGAAAGAAACAGAAATGTCGTGTGTGCCTTTGCACAATTTTTAAGGTCTTTGTATAACAAATACTTTAATAAGTTTGGTCTACCATTTGTAACACCCTGAAGGAGTCATCGGAGGCCCATAAAAGTTACTAGATTCCTACTCAGGATCAAAAGTTATGTTGATTTATGCATGTTCGTCTGTCTGTCTGTCCGTCTGTCAACATGATTACGGACGAACGGAGCAACGTAGAAAGCCGAAATTTGGTATGTGAGTTTGTTATTTTATTCGTGAGGTTGAGTTCGTAGATGAGCATAATCGACCCACAGGAACCCCCCGCTCCCCGGGGAGTTCTATCAATATACAATGGAAATAACACGCCTTTTACCCCAAGAAGTTTAACACAAAAACTCTTCCATATTGGTTTTTATTGAAACCTAAAAATTAAAAATGCCAATTTATTTCAATAAATTTGTTACGGCATTTTTTGCTGTCATTATAATTTTATTTCCGGATTGAGTTAATTGTCTCGTAGGTTTTTGAACTCAAATGACGAAATTCTACTGATTATGTATTTACTTGTTTTCGTCTAAGAGAAGGACAGATGCATTCAGTAGGCTCTTCATTTCAACTTCCGTAAGGCGGTGAAGATGCGATATGTGCCCTACTTGTTTTAAGACATTCAACACTTCGTATTATATGATGTATTAAACACTTCTATACTTAGGAGCTTGGAATCAAGCTTGGACATAGAAGCAAATTGTATCCGTCGCATAGCTACCAGAGCACCAACCTTGTATTCTGATGGAGTCCGGTTCTTTTTATTGTACATCCTTCAATTTTCGCCCTGTATTTTCGGAATATGGAAAATTGCTGAAAGAGAGTGGTTTTTTCCTTATCTCTAAAATTTCTTTCCTAGTACTTCGAAGAGCGTGGTTTTAATGCTTCTTTGATAAGTTGAATTCAAACAACAGCGATGCAAGGTTTTAATGAATTTGTAACATTTGCTAGGGTCATTAGTGTTAAATGAGTGATGATACCACTATTCGATGCGTTCGCTCCACTTGGCTGCTTTCGCATAATACGCACGTGGTTATCAATAGCTACCGAATACCTTCTTTTTCACAGGGACGTTCTTCGTTTTCACGGGCGACCCCTTAAGTGTACTCGACAACGAGCCTAAGTATTCGACATGGTATGTACCCAAGAAGTAGCTCTCTTTTTCTATAGGTTTGGGAAATCGTTCTTCCCCGCCTTCCTATCAACTTTAATACACTGTATATCATTTTATCTGCACCCTGTGATGGTTAAGTTAGTTTTTTCTTTGCAATTAATTTATTTCTTCGAAGAGGAACAAAAATGTCTCATTTATTTCTCTTGCTTGCAATTTTCTATTTATCTCTTATTTCTTTACCCTCTAACCTAATTACACAGATTAAAATAGTTATAATTGCTTTACACTCTTGCACACTGTGAACCCGATTTGGGTTCTTGGAACTTAAATATTTTATTATTTGTCTTATGTTTTGAAGACTGCATGAAAACTGAAGAAATTCCGTAACCAAGGTACTCGACACTTTTGCACAGAAATTTACACTTCTTCCAAATTATTCGCAAACCATAATCTTGAGAAGCCAATAGACTTTCTTAGCGTGTGCCGTATTTTCTTTTTCGTTTGCTCCCAGGATGATGATGCTGTCCATCGCTTTTGTAGCAGAATTGTCTCTGTTGTTGATAAATTTTCGAAATACTGTTGGCGACTTACTGAGTCCGAACGACTTCCCCGTAAATACTGACACTGCCGGTGTCACAAAAAGGGGTAACGATTGAGCACAATGGGACTCGGAAGAATTAGGCCTGATAATTCTGCCTTGCCTTATGTGTGCGTCCAAAATTTTGTCTTCTAAAAGCGGTAACCCTCTGTGATGTTGATATACTTTAAGATAATTTTCATTTTTATATTTGAAATCTTCCCTGCATGGGTTCGTAATCCATGTTTTCAATGGCCGCTTGATAGCTTCTGTTCCCTACATTAATGCTTAATTTATTCCTATTAATGATGTCGTAACATATTATCGAGTAGTCTCTTCCTATTATAACTACATGGTGCACAAAAAGTTTATCGAGCTTGTGAATAATCGCGTCATATTATCAACCTATATGTGCGAGTTGAAGCTACCTATTGCCTCCGCACAAGTCAGGAACTTTAATTTGGTCGTCATTTAAACACAAAGGCTTCATAATCTTATATATTTACAGCGTCATTATAAAAAGTAACCTACACTAACACAAGTGAGCAGTGTTCAATATGCCACAATAGTCTCTGAATTGTTCACAGTGAAGGTGGTGCCTCGATCAGTAACTACTTCCATTGGTACACCAAAATATGATGTCAACTCATTCATAGCAATAATAAGAGTACATTCTTTAGTACTTCAAACGGCTTTCACGACGACATATTTATTTAATGGATCTATAAGGACAAGGATGCTTTTGTTACGCAATCGACCTCTAGGAAAAGGTCCAAGATTTGACAGTTTCCCCATTTGGACAAGTTCCTTGTGAGAAGCTGTGGAGAACTCTTGACCAACTGCTTTAGGCGAGACACAGCATCCAGTGGCAAGTCATCATCAACATTCAGAGCATGTCGTATATTTTCCAGTCTGCAAGCACCCGCTTCAATGATGGCTCAGTTTTTTCTTTGACATAGAATATCGGCTCCCAACAGTACCGGTTCTGTAAGCATACCATCGTTTGCGATATATAGTAAATTGGCAAAAATCTCGTTTTCATCTATCTTGAAGATGAAGAAGTTGGAGTATTGGGGGTGTAAGAAATGCAAACCATTGTTTTATTTTGGACTCTGTTTAATATCGCAGAAACGCACAACCTCCTTCTTATTACCTACGACGCCAAAATTGAACAAAACTCGACCTCTCAGCTACCTGCCTGAACGACAGTAGGAAATATCAGCAAAATGATTGTTCTTCTTAAATATTAATCGGCGCTACAGTAACGAGTTTACGGATACAACGATTTAAGCTAGAAACAAAATGCACAGGCAGTGGCAGCGACAGCCGATAATATCGTCGAGCTGCCACTAACACTGCCACTGTCTGTGCATGTCTGTTTCGTCGTCGCTGTTAAAGTCGACGATGGCGGTTCACTCGAAAAAGACCTACTGCTTCGGTGGTTGCGACTTGCGACTCTAACGACTGACTAGATGCTGGAGGCGAATCACGTGGTATCACCAGCTTCTCTCGTGTTGCCAGATCGCCTTACAATTGCAAATCACTATCTTCGCTACTGGCGGCCCAATCTACTGTGCTATCCTTAAAAAAAATTCTATGTTAGCATTTAGTGTTGGCATGGTAAATTGTTTTACAGAAGGTTTTCAATATTAA
>QYTT01088232.1:5032-16362 GCA_006980735.1 Dasypogon diadema | reverse complement strand
AGATATTCTAAAAAACAAAAAATTGAAAATTTCTTAGTTTTTCAGATTTTTCAAGTTTTTGAATACTCTCCTGATCATAAAACTTCTGAAATCAAGTTCACAAGTAGGCAAACTCTTTACCTTATTAAACCTGCAGTATTTTCATAACATTGGCTTCTCTATTCTAAAATGAACGCATTCTCTTACCGTCGCGTCGCGAAAGAACATTCCCTCTATGGAGCGCAAATGTACTCCTTTCAACGATTTTTGCAGATTTAACACCTTCTCTGCAAGTGCTTCGGTCTCGCCAGAACAAGGAAAGATACATTAGACGAATACTTCTTCGGCTCATTAGACGAAAAAGGAATTAGGTGAAACGGCAAGATTCATGTGAGGTCCACGTTATATTGTGTCACAAGTCATAAGTGTGTTTTCGCGGTTTTTTATTGCCCGCCATTCTAGCGTAACCTTTCTTGATATCCATAAAAGTATACATGGATAAAAAAAATAAGTATACTACCAGACAAAGGGGTTCGAGTCCTTAGGTGCCTCCTTGTGTGCCCCAATAGACCTTAACCTTTCAGCCTTTCACCTTTTTCAAAAAGTCACTTACTGATTTTTGACGAAAGTAAAATGCTAAAAAGGAACACTTTACGAGATTAGAAAGCAAGCTAGTACTTCCAAAATTGAATGGGTCGTTTACAAGATGTTTTTCTCGACTCTTTACTTTTTAATTTCAAAAATTTCAAATTGTCATTTTACACTCCGGCGAATTTTGAAACAATTGAAGAGGATGTAATGTAAGTAGGACCAATTTTTTGTATATACGCGTATATGTAATGTATATAGATAAGCCTGAAAGAAGTTATTGTCATTACTATCAGAAACATGTTTCTTAAACGCAAATTTTAAAGAGTTTTTAGTGTTTCAATGTACAGTTTCAATACTGTATTTTGAAAATAGAGCCATTTTTGCTTTTTGAAATTTTTAAGTTTTGTCTAAAATTCCATCCCCCATATGATTATTTATTAGAGAAACAGAATTTAACAAATGTTTCCGGTTTTACGTTTTTATCATATTATAAGTAGGCCTGTTCTTGGAAGCATTGCTTATGGGAAGAGTCACGATAACCCCTAATTCATTCAATATTCAAATATTTATGAAATAACTTGCGTAGAAGAGGAAAATCGACAAGCAAGTCCATATTGCAACGCTCCAATACTATAAATTTTTGTCAAATAACGCAAATACAATGTACCACCCCCACACAACTGCTGATTCTTTTCAAAAGAAATCAATTTCAAAACCAATCCCGCAAGAAGACTTCCAGTGCAACGTGCAATCAGAGCTACATGTGGATTATGAAAGTGCATTTTAAATATAAAAAGTTCAGCACAAAACTTTTATTGAATTTAAAACAAAAACATTGACGCTTTTGAAATTTTAGAAAAGTGAAAAACGAAATATCTAATAAATGCGTAATAAAGGGAAATTTAAATGAAGGCACATTTAACTTTGATAGGCGGACAAACCAACCAACATCTTACCAACTTCTCTGATTAATCTTGTTATTAAATTCTGTTCGGAGTTCAAGAAGGATTACCGCCAAAGTCTACTTGAGCTTTGAATATTTGGTGAAAAATTTAATACACTTTGTTGTGCCCAGATTCGATAATTTCATTATTCTGGAGCTCTGTGCCTTGATGAAATTTTTTTTTTTAAATTCAAATAAGGACGAATGCTTCAGACAGTCTGAGAATTGTTGTTAAAGTTATCTTCAAATGGCTCGCCGAGCTTAATTGGTAGCTTTAAGAGTTTTACTCTAAGAAGGTTCATTGATTTAATGAAATTTATACCAGGCTTGAAGTAATTATTTTGGCAACTATAATGGCAGCTATAATGGAGTCATAATACAGTAATAAATTTGATATTTTTTCCAATTGTGTTTAACTTTAAAAATACAAAATATTCTGCAATAATATTAAGACATTTTTGTTTTGAAAAAGCGCATATGTGTGTAATCGCCTGGCAATAGAGGAAAGGAAAAAGAAAAAGGTAGTGATTTTTAAATGACTCTGGTACTCCTATTCGTTTAGGGGCTGCGAACTTTTAAAGTCAAAATTTTTGGAATATTTTACCCTTTTTCACACAAATACGCAAACTTACTCTTGTTGTTCAGCTGATAGTTCCACCTCGTTCAATCCATACATTAAAGGTACTTATTAGTCAATACCATAATGTGATGGCACGTTGTCTTGGTGAAATATTTTGTTTCTAAAGGCCAATGGTACCTCTTCGAGTATTGAAGGTAGGGAGCCTTTTCCCATCTTGCTCCTGAAATTTTCAGAAAAACATTCCCCCAAATTCGTACCCAGACGCAAACAACATAAATTTATCTTTCTAGAGTAAATATTTTCAATTTTAACCAACTGAAGTTGGCTATCTTTGCCACATTCTTCAAAAGACCGTTTCGTTTCGATTTTAATCAGATATTAGCAAATATACGTACATTGATAACCATCCGTTACTTCTCACATTAAAAAACTTATCCTTGATTTTACTTCGGGTTCTGACGGATTGCCTCCGGCGGTAATTAAATCTTGTTCCGAAGTTTTGGTTGTTTCTCTACGAGTTGTTTTCAGAAGTCTTTTAGTAGCGGGTGTTTTCCAAAACTGTGAAAAACTCCTCCTTTTCCTCCTCCTATTCACAAGAAACGCAATAGAAACGAGATTTCTAATTACAGACCAATAGTAAAATTGTGGGTATATGTAAAAATACGATTAATTAGCATGGTTCTATGCCAGGCAGGTCTACTACCACAAACACTGGAATGGAATTAATCTCTAACACAATTACAGGTTTCAGTAATAATTTACAAACTGATTGAATTTATACAGACTTCAGTAAAGCTTTTGGCAAATTGGCACATTCAGTCTTTCGTCAAAGGAAAACACGGAACGAAGTAACCCTAGGCAATAATTTTTCCCCATGCCTCCCCACGGTACTTTTATTCACTTGTCAAACATCACTGAGAGTGCTTCTTCCTGAATAATTATTTCATTTTTGGACTTTTTTTATAACTACGACTTTGGCTAGATTTTGCTCACCCCGGGAACATTGACAACACAACCGGTGTCCCCACTTAGTACTGAACACGCCGCTTGCTTCTCAATGTTGCTAATCAGCTGATTGTCTCATTAGAGTTTCACTTTGAATTCCATAATGAATTTTTCCGACTTGCTACCCTCACTGTAGAATTTTCACTTCAAAAGTAACCTACACCCGTAGCCGGGCTGCGGGCTGAGGCGCAGCTGTAGAGATTTTCTCCCCCGTGGACATTGATTCGATTCCTGCAAAGGGCGTGGTGATTTATCTAGGTATCTGTGACGAGAAAAAAGTACTGAAAATTTCAAGTCAAAGTTTACTTGCAATATTTATGATGTTATAATTTCCTAACTTTCTCTTCCTAAAAAGTTTACTTCCGCCTAAGCTGTTACGTAGGATTCTTAGGCAATTCCTTAAAAAAAGGAACACAGTTGGGGACAGTGTGATACGTATTTCTTGCGCTACGGTTAACGAAGACCTAAACTTCACCAAGAAAAAAATTCTGAGGAAAAATCAGGGAGTATGGCTATAGTCTGAAAATCTCTTTGATCTTACCATCAGCAGAGCTATTATCTTCATTTTTTAAATAAAGTGAGGAAATGTCCTGTGAACAAAAGCAAAATTTATTTAGAATTTGAATTACGGCAAAAATAAACAAGCAGTTGTTTAACAAAGCACGTACATTTTTATTAATTAAATATAATATAATACATTACGAACATGAAAACGTGTACATAAAACAGTAAAAATCCATAGTGAAAATAGTATGGGGTCCAAATTTACTACGTAATCACAGATATCCTTCTTATAAAAATGCTAAAATATCTCATCAGAAATAGAGCAAATCTGGAATCATCGACGTACAGGAACATATCCTTGTTCATCAAAACTTGGAATCGCAGTTTTTCTCACCCCATCCTATGAAGCCCACTTGGTTAACAACTGGCCTCAGTATCAGATGAAACTTTATAGCGTATTTGTCGTTTGTCTGCACAGAGACTGAAAGGTCGCTACAAGGTTAAATTTTGTCCTAAGTACAAAATAATTTGTGTACGTTAAACACGTTCAGTTTCAGTGGGTTGACTAGAGGCGTGGGTTAGTTCTCCCAAGTTCACACTTTCTCGACGAAGTGAATCATACCTTCGTTTGCTATTCTGGAAATTTCCATGGCGATTAACACTTTGATTAGGTGCGCAACAAAGCTGCCGAAAAACACATATATAACAAGCAAGAAGCGACGACATGAGAATGGACCCAATGACGACGGTCACGATGAGAAGGACGCTGACTTCTCCCTCCATTTCGGGCATAGGTAAGGCAGGAGCTTCGAAGATGTTGAACTTTATGAACCTTAATGTATTCAGTGCCTGCAAGGAAAAGAAAATCGCATTTAAATGATTTGAAAATGGGTACGAGGAACAATCACAAAGTTTGAGCAATTTATAAAAGAAACTTTTTTTTGGCCCCCCTCCTAAGAACAAAGTTGGGATTTATTTGAAATTATGAAATTTGCAATATTTCAGTAATCAAGGGTAATCCAATTCACAGTTCAGCTACAATTTTGGTTACCAAATCAAAATTTCCCAAGTTTTATTCCAGGGTGGGGTAAATAATGATCAATCTTCATGTTTTTGAGAATTTCATACTCTGTACAAATTGTTATTTATTTCTGGTGAAATTTTTTTTCTAGAAGTATACATTTGAATTTCTACTTCCGTTGCTATGCGAGTGGAATTTACATAAATATAAACAGTCGAATTTTACATTAACCATATTCGTAGTGTAAACTCCTGCTTGCAGTTCGCTATTTACCAGCGTATAAAGTAGTGTATTTCCGTGATAAAATAAACGTGCTATGATATCCGGACATGTTTTAAATCGTAAGTGACATTGTATGGACACGGATCGTATCTCCCTGACTGTTATTTTACGATGTATAATAGCACAAGGTGTCCAAAAACGGTATTGGGTATTGGATAGTTGAATAAAACATAAAAAATAAATCATAAAGACACTTGTTTTTTTTAATCTAAGATAGTATCTACTAAATTGCAAAAATTATATTTAAATTATATTCTCTAACTTCGAACGAAGATTGGTAACCACACGTTGACAATTGACACAATAATCTTGAGATTGACCTCATTTCTGAGACGATATTGTACTTTAATTGCGTCAGATTCATCGGTTTGTTCTTGTGTACCTTACTTTTTAGTAAGGTACTTACACAGCGGGTTGAAATCTGGGCTTCTGGGAGACCAATGCTTCCACGTGAAATGACTTTATTCGGGTATAATTCGTTCACAGCTTCGATCGCCTATCCAGACGTGTGGCAAGTGGCCCCATCTTGTTGGAACTACATCCTAGACTTAAAACCTTGAAACTCTTGTAATGCCAAAAAAATTCTTATCATCTCACAGTAATGTTCCGTATTTTCAGTGAGTACTCGATCTCTTCGATCTTCTTAGAAATAAGGATCAATAGTGCCTCTATCGGGCATCGCAGCCCAAACAATGAACTTTGGGCTATGGAGGTGGTGCTTTCTTTTAGGATTTTTTAGGACCAGAACTTCCAATTCCTGAACCATCTAGATTTTGTAAGCTTTGAGAGGCAAATCTTTCTTTATTATTAACACCAATGTAGATTTTTTGATATTAAGTTCTCGACCTCTTTTGCGAATTGATAGTGATAGATTTCGATTTCGACTAACTGATACCCGAACTTCTTCGATCGTTTCTTTGTCCCTGACACTTGGCGGTCGCACTGTGTTTTGAATTGTTACCGTTTAACCAGTATTTTCGAACATCCTAATCCATATTCTTATGACATCGTCGCTTGGTGTATGACGCGTGCGATATTGTTTACGATACAACCGTTGATGGAATCGTTGTTGTAATAATACTAGCGCAGGCAAAAAGCGCGATGTGTCCCCGGATACGACCTCATTGCAAACAAAACTCTAAGAAGTGGCACGCACGACAGTTTTTTCTCCGCTACTTCGCACCGCCGCTTACGGACGTCAACCCGAAATTAACCCACCGCCCACTCTTTTTGGAAATGCTGTATTTCATCTCCTAAGGCATATGCTTTACACCGCACTACGGAGGTCAGTTCGAAGAACCAAACGGTAGGATAATGTGTATTGCTTTATTTTCGTTGGGAGTCGTGAACCAATAGCACGGCATTGGCCTTTGGGGTTTCATAGGACAGTGCAAGGATGAAAATTGATGATCTACCCCCACCGCGCATTTGCCCCTCTGAGATGAACAAAGGCGAACAAAAATTAAGCGTTAAAAATGCCTATTCAATAGTAATGGGAAACTATCGATAGCCAGCGATAGTTTATATATTTCCCTATCGTCTAAAATCTAGTATAATAACGAGTAAATTAAAACCAACACAACACACAAATTTCGTAATTATTTTATATGGGCGTGGACAAGAAATTTGATACTCGTTAGAAGTTTTTAGGTCTGTGCAATTCGTGTAAAATGTGGATGATTATAATACAAAAATATTTCTTTTATTTTTTCCGCATATCTCTTTAATAAATTTTGAGTTTTTAGAATTTCTAATGATTACAAAATTTGGATGTAATTTTCCGCGCGCACTTGAATATGCAAAAAATTGCTGTATTTTCTAAAAACATCATTTCTTTTCCACGCATTGTCTTAAATTGAAAATTTGAGGGAGAAAGAGAAAATTTAAGACAAGGGCGAAATGGACCCACTTTTGAGCCACAGATTTCAATAACGTCGTCTCAGTACGGTCAAGTGACGTTTTCGAAATCGATACTATTCGCGATAGTTTCTTTCACTCTTGGTAGTTTTCGATTATCGATATTATCGATATTTTCCCATCACTACTCTCCAGTCAGCTTTAAGCTACGGCAACGTGCGTATGTGTGATTTGACTACAGCGAATTTAGTTTTAAGTTACTGATCTGGGTTGCTGCGATTGTAAGACTACTTAAATTTCCAAATGCGATGTGCCCTATAGCATCGAGATGAACTCCCAAGCTTGATACATAGAATATCTTGCTTTATGGTAGTAAAACTACTGTAGTGAAAAGCCCGCTGGGGGAGACAACATATTTTGTTTCCTGAGCAAATGTTTTTGATGTATTTCACTTAAAATTTATTTAAAAAGGTTTACATCAATCAAATGCTTTCATCTTGTGCTTTTGTATACCTTTTTCTCACACCATTTAAATTTCCTATCCTCAATTTTCAGACATAAGCCTCTTACTTTCACAGGTATTGCTTTAATCACAGCCCTGCTTATTACTCATATTGCTTTGTTTCACCTAACCATTTACTCATTATGTATGTATAGCAAATTATCCAGCATTTTGTGAGCAAGCCGACTAAAGTAATCTTGATGTGTTCACTTCACTTCGAATGTCGACGTTTAATTATACCAACGGATTTTTCACAAAATTTCTATTTTTAAGAAATCTTGAAGAGCGCGAAGGTAATTGAGAATGATGTGATCTAAATAATTGACATTTCGAGGCTTTCGGGATTTTTAAAAGGCTTGAATTCAGTCAATCAAGCAGTTCTTAATAAAACTTCAGATAATGACTGTTCCAACAAGAGCGGGAAATTTAAATCTGCCGCCATTTCTGTGGGCTGGATTTTGAGCTGCAGGCATCATTGGACCATTTTTCTTCGAAGACACACAAGGAATGCACAAGCAGTCAATGGTGGGCGGTATCGGGGTATGATAACCCAGTTTTGTTTACCTCAAATGGATGGTATAGATCGCAAAGAGATGTGGTTCCAACAGGACGAAATTTCGTTATTAAATAAAAAAAATGCATTTTATTTGGAATTTAAAATCTTCACTCTTGTCGGGACACGCTTTATTTTTAAGCGATGCTATTTAAAGTATTTAAATATAAGATTATTTATGGTACAAATGTATAACAAAAGGTAATAGACATACTGGAGATTATTAGATTTGCATATTCAATACAATACAATACAATATTGCATAGGTATTTATGAAAATAAAATAACATTTTCTTCGAAGATATTTATGGCAAAAACCAAAATATGAACAATTTACTACCATTTTAATCCAATATGCAGTGTAGGAAATGTGCTTAAATTCTGTTGAAATTCAAATAATGTCTATTTATGTATTATTACTTCTGTCGTTAACATTTACGGCATATTTATCTCATTCATAAGTCATAAATTAAGTAATTTAAGTTCAGACAGGTGCATTGCCTTGAATTCGCCTGAGAACTTAGGAACAGGGAACCGAGTTTTTACTAACGAGTAGAAACCGGAAATATTTCTGGGAGAAATTTACATAAATGAAGGTAAAATTGTAAAATATATCTATATAAAATAAGATTTTAGCACTTTAGTTGCTGAAAAGCCTATGAACTCTTTCTTTGCTAATTAAAGCATAAAATCACTGCTGCGAAAAAATTCTTCAGAGTAATAAACTTATTTTACTGCTCAAACAATGTAAACTTTACAGATCTGTGTACGTGCTAAATCGATTATTGTTTTGAAAGCAATAAAAACTTAAATGTTTCAATTTTTGTTGGCTAAAGTAAATTCGACGAAAGAAACGGGTTTATTGTTGCTCCTAACACGAAATAGTTAACATTTTTATGAAATATTAAAAATATTTGGATTTTATTCAAACAATGAACTTTACTTTCACAATTGGGAAGTCTAGTAAAATTCGATGCAGTTAACACAATGTCGCACTTAACACTATAGTTTACAATTCTTCAGTGTTTTTCCACAAAATATTTAGCGAATAAAATGTAGAAATTATATTCATATGAGGCAGAAAATGATCATCGACGATGAAAATAGTCCATTGGCTTGATTGGTTGTTTTTTGTAATGTACTGGATTTTCGTAAGAAAAACTATTTTTAGATACAAGATGATTTTGCAGATGCAAGCAAAGAAATTCATTTCCACTTTAAGAAAGTGACCATTCTTCTCTTTCAGATCTGTATAAGATTTCTATTAAAGTTATTAGTATCTCTTCTCGAAATTGTTTTTTTTATTTCCATGTATACAGTCATCTGATTCTTGCATGGTAGTCACTTTGATTTGGATTTTTTGTCGGAGTCGGCCTTGTTGTTCGCTGACGTAGCATTAAACATACGACAATATGCAATATATATATAGAGTGCTTCGGAATGCTCTGTTCCAACATATACCAACGATCAACGTTTGTTTCAACACCTACCGCCTCGAAATCCTCTTTCATCCTTTTTTGTCCTCGTGAATACGAAAACCAGCGGATATGGTGATTTTTAAGCACTCACTTTTCATGTCAGGGTTTAATTTGTGTTTTTATGTGAGTTTTCGCCCTTTTTGAATTCCTTCTCTTAATACTTCATAATTTTCGCAGTGGGTAGTATTTTCTTATCAGGGTGGAATTTTATTCCCTTAATAATGTTTTATGGCTAACATTTTTTTCAGTTCACGTACCGTGGGCAATTGTTCTTAATTTCCTCCAAACATTCCTGTGTAGAATGAATTTCCAGCAGTACGCCTAGATGGATAAAAAAGGTCATATTAAGGAAAAAAAAAAATAAATCCTGAAAGGGGATCTTAGAAAAAAGTTACATAGCAACATTTATTCAAATATTATCGTATTATATTATAATATTAAATGCCAATGCCTTATCTTTTAAATGAAACTTATTTCACTCTTTTCTGACATTCGAAATTGGAGTTATGAACTTTCAAAGTCAGCTCTACATCTATAAAATATTCAAAATTAAAAACCCAAATAAATCCCTTTATGTGGCAAACAGCGATAAATTGAGAAATTTCTGTTCTTCTTTCTGTGCGGCCTACTTTCTTGCAAAATTTCATTCAAGTCTGAGAAGGTCGATCCGGAAATTTTGCAACTCTTGGTTGTTTTTCAATGGAATCACTCATACGCAACGTATAAGGTAAACATAAAAGTTGTGCAGTTCTTTAGGTGATTCTCACGGCCTTAGCACACCTTAACCCCAAATATAACAAGTTTTTGAAAATGCAGACCTACACCGCTCAGGAAAACAAGCTCTTTACCTCGTTTAAATCGTTGTTGATATATCGCCTACCATCTAGAAAATCAAAGGATGATATTTACCGAGCAATTGGTAGATATTGACTCAAACGAATGGGTCCTATTGAGAAAGCCTTTTTGGGCTTCGAACGGAGGGTTCCGCATTCCATATTGCATGTGTGAGGGACAGCAGAGGTTAATAGCAACAATTATTTGAGCAAATTTTGACCAATTTACTTATATCATTTCAAAAAAAGGTAACAGAAAAATTTATTTGACTACTTTCAACTAATTAAACTAAACAGTATTCATAAAATCAAACAATATAGAAAGAAGAAGAAATAAAAGGTAAAAGAGACATTAAAAACGTAGAAAACTGAGTATATACAATCACAATATAAAGAATGGAAACTTAAAAATGCAAGAACTATAACGCATTATTTAAAAAAAGGGGAAATAAGAGTAACAAGAAAATTGAATTCACATAATTCAAAACAAGAAAAATAAGAATGAAAGTTAAAAAATATTTAATGGGAACTTATATATAAGAGAAAATAAGGAAATAGTACACACAAAAATACCGGACTAGAAAAAAAAGTGATATAGGCAAAAAAAGAAAGGAAGCACATAAAGGAACTAGAATCTATAATCAACTGTAAGATTGCGTTTAAAAACAACTCTCGTCAGTATAATTACCTCAAATATTAGTACCCAGGTAATCGAACCCGCACCCACAGAATATAAAGTTTGCAACCGTGTGCTTCAGCACACTGGATACTAAGTACTTCCACAGGTAAGGTGGAAGTACTTGGTATCCAGATTACAAACTACAGACTCAATTACAATTGTAATTGCTAATTGTAAATGTTAAAAAGCATTATCCAGAATTAGATCCTGACTTTGAAAGAATATACAAAATTCGGTCTAACTAATTACACTTCTGCATTACTTTGAAGATAATTACCACCTGAAAGTAATGGTTTCTAAAACAAATTACACCAATTAGTATCTTTATTCATAATCCCCATGCAGGGCGGGTTGGTTAAGGGATTACACCACCTTGAGATTTTCAAAAAATCAATTTTTTCACTAAATTTCTTAAGTATACTTTTAAGAATATTTTAAGCGTTTAAACTTGTCAAAATTTGCATTATTACCGGAATTACAGCAATTTAAAGTGAGCACGACAGAGAGGGGGGGGGGGGGGGGG
>QYTT01088231.1:0-36416 GCA_006980735.1 Dasypogon diadema | reverse complement strand
AGGAGTTGCGGGGAAAAACCACAAGAGAAAAAAAGAAAGAAAAAATAAGAAGAAAAAGAAAAAAGGAAGAGGTCAGGAATTGTAAGTTCTAAAAAAACGAAAAAAACAATCCTCGGGGACTGAGTTAAAATCTGAACTTTTGAAGGTAATATAGAGGTTAGGGCAGACATAGCACAAGGACCCTGTGGCGAATCCATAACCGAAAATTTCCACGAAGAGAACGGAAGGGGAGGCTCGATTGTAGAAAGTCTATGAGTTCAGGATTTTTCCCGAAAAAGGTCTGTAGTCTTTTCAGGCAGCGATACTTAATTAATATCTTTGAGTACCGATGAGCGAGGAAAGAAAAATATATACAGGATTTTATTTTGCAAGATATGTTACAATGCGAGGCAGCAGCTTCATTCCAGACGATATTGGATACTACGTGGGAAAATGTTAAAAAGCAACATTTGTCGTGAACAAGAGCTAAATAAATTTGGCTGCAAATCTGTCAAAGACTCTTCTCTCGCTGTGAAAGTGAGGGCGACGAATTTTTGCACCGTATTCTCACCTGTGATGAAATTTGGGTGCATCACTACACCCCCCATAATCAAAACAGGCCAGCATGGCAGAATCAGAATCTCTGAACGAAATTTTGGAAATTCTAAAGAAGAATTTCGAATTCCCGTCACTGGAAAATTCAAACTAGAGAAGCTTTTGGGGAAGCAAAGGTCGAAACAGGTGTGGTACATTCCTTGTCCGAAGTCAAACGAGTCTAGTGTCACATCGAGGAGCCTTCGCGATCCCTCCAGTCCCTCAGCCATAAATAACTCAAAAGGATTAAGTGAGGCAGGTCAGCACGAGCGGGTAGGAACGACCAGAGTTCCCTGGTGTTCATTGTGGACGAAAGGAAAGGAAGGTGCATACTCTCGTGCATCGGCATGAATACAGATGTGGTGCAGCCGACGGGAGCGGATGAAGACGTGGTAGAGGAGGAAGATATTTGAGCCTCAGATAAGTTTGCATGCTTTCTTTCTTTCTTATCTTCTACATTACATTTTAATATTATTGTGTTCACATAAATTTGTTGTGTCAAACGATTATACAGGTACGCGTAATAGTCTTTAATGACAGGTGGTTAATAGAGGTCTTCAGATACCCATAGCACGTATTTCGTATATGTAATTTTGCTTGTACAGGCCAAGGAGACCTCTTGTTCTTGGTATTTCTTTCAGCTTGTATTGATGTCTATCTCAATGTCGTAGGCCGATCGGATGCGCATCCCCGGACCAACACCCTCTTCATTTCGATTCACGATTCAGTACAGAAAGTTGAGCACATATGTATTTATTGGTACCTCCTTAGCCTTTGGTTAGATGCCTGCTATGTAGCATTGTTATCGAGAGAAACAGATATATAGATATAGAAATAACACGGTTGTAAAATATGAACATTGATCGTCGGTTAATACATGAATAAGACACTGCAGGATTGCAATTTTCATATCCATTTTTCGTTCTTTTATTATTATTCATGATAAATTTTTGTACTCGTCCAAGGGACGGAAGGCACCCAAAAAGAAAGTCTGGAAATGTCCAGCATGTGGTGGAGTATACGTGGACCCAACCATACGAAGACTGGATAGGATGTTCCAAATGCGAGAAATGGTGGCATGAAGCCTGTACGAGCTATGAAGGAGAAAATATATTTATTTGTGACCACTGCAAGTAGCGTGGACACGAATTAGGAGATAATTTTTCCTGCGTACTCTTATCAACTCACATGCGTACACTTATCCAATAGGTCTTGTAAGAGTACGCAATTACCACTTTTGTTATTTTCCTATTTTTCCAAAGATATGAGATAGTTTTGTTATATTTCATGTTACTTTATGAAAAATGTGATTATTAAGTACAAAATAAAAGTTACGCTGATTATCTAGTTATTTAATTTTATTTTAGAACAGTACGAACCTTAAGTGCGTACTCCTAGACCAGCCTACCCTATATGGGCCAAAGAAAAAATTTTTATCTTACAGGAATCGATCCGATTTTTTGAAACAATAGAGGCTGAGAGAGCTTTGGCTAAACGCAGTGTTGGAAGGTTGCAACCAACTATCGTACTTGTCGGTGAAAAGTTTGGTAAGTTTATATATACATATATATGTATATATATAAATAACATTGTTTTATAACATACAATTTCCAGATAGTAATGCTATTGTTTCTTCTGACATTGTGATCAATGACGTCCTCTATACACTTCCTAAACCTTTGGCTGCCTTCGATACGTGCTTCATGGCTTTGCAGGTGGAGTACCTACCCATCAGCTGCACAGATAATTTGGCAACTTTTACAAACTGAACTACTATATGAAATTTCAACGCCTTACGATAAAAGATTCACTTCTCTCATAGAATTACAAAGTAGATAAGCTTAAATTAATTCCACAATCTTAAAAATCATGAAATACTTCTATAAAACGCATTGGGTCATATATTCCAAAACAATTAGTAAATTTTGTTGATAAATTTTGGTAAACTCTCCAAAAAATTTTTTTCGTGTAGGATATTTTTATTTTGCTCCAATAAAGTATTCCTGTTCATGTTTGATCCACCCTCGTATTTAACAAGTAAATTCTAACTACTTAACAAATTGTTAAAAAAGTCAGTCGGATTTTTTTATGAACTTGAACGAATTGCAAATATTTAACATTCTGAGTTACGACTATCGGTTGTGTTCCGTCAATTTCTTTTGTTTTTGTTGTTTTTTATTATTTAATCTTCACCTTACAGCATCAGATGTAGTCGGCTCAAGATTGTTATGAAAAAATGAAATTGGATTCAGTGGAAAACAAAGAAATTTTCTTGGTAGCAAAAACATAAAAGTCACTGTCACATCGTGCAACACTATTGTTCAGCAACTTGTTGAAGAACTTTACTTTCCTCTTTCATTGTGAATTTTTATGTTAAGAAATTTTCCAGGCTTTTTCTTCTTCTACTCATGCCGGCATTCGACATACAATTGAGACGAATTTAATAAGAAAAGACTTTAAATAACTTACGTTTTGTGAAGTTTGTGTCCGGTACTCCTTTCAGGTTTGGCGTCGCTATATCACTCGCTGCATTTTAAAAATTTTTTTTTTGCAAACATAACTAATTTTGCACATGGTTCGCGTTCATCACATTTCGTCGATATTAATTCTTGTTTAAGTTTAGTTTCTCCTACACATGGCACATTTTAACTGCTTGTTTCACTCATTACTTTAAACACTACTATTTTTGAGCACAAACACCTCATTTAAACCGAAGTTAGCACTTATTAATTTCATGTGGTCCAAGGACGACACTTAAACGACAAACTTAACACGACGGCGGATAAATAGAAACTGGTCTTCCTTATCAGTCTGCAATGCAACTCGTTGAGTGATAAAAATTCATTCGGAGAGAATTGCTATATGGTGGTAGTGGTGTGGTGAGCTAATTTTGTCAGTGCATTATGGGATGGCTGAAGACTAACCTACCTCAAGAGTTGACCCTCATTTGGGATGAACCTCTGTTCACAAACTTTATTGCTCTGAAATGATTTTACTGAATGTTGCAAATGATGTTGCAAATGCTGTAATTGTTTAGCGACATTACATTTATGTTTACAGTGCTGTTTTCATGGTAACAACTAAGGGCTCTTATGTTAAGGGAAGTGGATAGGTTGAATGGAGTGTTTTGGTATTAATTATATATTAATATAATATTCTAAAGACGTAAAATTTTGATGGTATTCATAAGACGTTTAGATTTTTAGGAAAGTCTTTACATTGTTTAGACATTCTTGCAGAGTCCCTGTTTTGTGCTTGACGTGTGAGCCCTTTAAGCGGGACCATCGCACAATAGAGTTTTTTCCAAAATTCTTGATCAAAACCTCATAATCAATATTCTGTACGCATTTATACGTAGATTTGTAATGCTTACACTCCGGGATAAACAATGCGTAAACAACGTATATAGTGCATAGTCTACGTAGATAATGTAAACTTTTGGTAGACCAAGTCCCTTGCTATGTACCGCATTTTGGAAATCTAATTAAAAAAATAGGTTTTTCTCTACTGAATAATTGGTTTATATGGCGCCAATTGTGTAATTTTTTCATGTTAAATACATATCACGCTTTAACTGGGGCTTATGAGCTTGCTCTAAGTATTTTTTAACCAGTTAACTGTATATGACGAAAATATTCGTCATGAAAAAATTGTAAAATTTTGTGATATGATGAATATATTCGTCATGCATCTTCAGTAGTGACCATTGGCAGTTAACTAAAATTGCAAAATTAAGGAAGAAAACGATTAAATTGTACAAAGTAGGTTTGTTAGAGTCTGCTAAAAGATTATAATTATAATGAGTGGGAATTACAAGAAGATAATGACCCAAAACATCGAAGTAGACTCTGTCGATATGTAATGAGTGGCCAACGTGCTCCACTCATTACTTCCACTCATTACCATAGAAACCCAAAATACCTAAACTTCTAAGAATCCTATCTTCCAGCACATAAATTATCCCCTAGAATGAAATCCCAAATTCCTTAACTATCCACTTAAGAACTTTCACCCATAAATCCAAATTGCAATTGCTAAAACCAATTTCCTATGCTCAGCATAAATCCGTCACCGCGACCTTTAATTCTTTTTCATAAACAAATCATGACGACCAAAACATCTGGGGCGCATCATATTGTTATGGTCGCCTTTGGCGAAAGCGCGAATCCTTGTCCCTTGCTGGACAAGAGATTCGTGCCTGCCACTTATCCGCCTTCACGGCAAAAGAATTTTTTTTTTAAATTTTTCAATTTTTCTTAATTCCTTAGAAGTGGGGTCCACCGACCGGTTTCCCTCCCACAGGAATTGCTCACGACCATACTTACCCCTGTTGTGGGAAATTAATCCCAGAAGTCACTTTCCCACACCTGAAAAAAAAATTAAATTCCTCAATTTCACCTAATCCGCTTTCCCTGAAAACTACAAAAACCCCATGGTCTGGAGACATCGGAAAAAAAAGGCAAACGGAATTTGCTAAACAAAGCAAAATCCGCAAAATCATGCGACGCTCATACCCGCTAAAATTTGTTCAGCAGCAAATTGATTCCCATAGCCCAGCCTGTAAACAAAAGAAAAATCCGGTTGCATGCATCGCCACTGACAAGAATTTTCAAGCACCGTTTCCCTGAAACGACAAAAATTTCGAGTCAATAATGAAAAAACTGCGCACCCAAACAGTAAAAATAGCCACGCGCCACAGAATTTGCGAGATCCGTACAAAATTGCATCAGCCAGAAGCGAAGACGAAAGAACACACAAAGAGGAATGAGCGTCCCCAAGAGAAACAAAGACGGGACAACGCTAAAGTTTTGTTTATGGGACAAGAAGTGGCCGGCAGGAGTGCGAAGTGGGCAGTCAGTTTTGGATCTTAAGAGGAGTCAGTTTTGGATCTTAAGGGGAGTCAGTTCTGGAACCTGGGAGTGTCGAGTCAATTTTTGAGGTCGAGTGAGTAGTTGAAGTCAACTAGGAGTTGGTCATTTGGTTTTTTGGTGGTCTTCACATTTCACTTGGGCAATGCGCTAAGTCTCGTGCCCATTTTTTCATTATGCTGCCCGGTACTATCTAAGCGCCTATGTGCATGCACATAAGCGAACATGAAATGTACTCACATGACCAATGGTCGCGTGCTGCACTTTTGAGGGCGGTGACCGATGAGTTGATTTCCAATTTAAGGAAATATGCTGATGCTGGGAATATATGTGCCGAGCCGATTTCCAATTCAAATGTGCTGATATTGGGAATATGTAGAACTTATTGATTGGGGAAGGGATTCTTTCGGCTTATTTAAATATAGCTATTAATTCAGTTCTGTTCAGAAGAGTTTAGTCTTAACTACGAACTAGAGAGTCCCCCTACCCAAGGTAAGGCCTCTAGTTAGCAACGAATAAAAGTGAAAGTGTATTAAGTAAATTAAAGTAAAGTAAAGTAAAGTGAAAAGTTGAAGTTTTATTGAGAAGGCGATTGAGCTGATGCCGCGGTCTTAAGCATTTGGAGGAAGCTATATTCAAAAAGGGCGAGTGAACTTCGATTATCAAGCACTCGCCGTCCTTTGTTACCGAGCGTAACAGATAGTCGAAGACAGGAAGAAAACAGAATTAAAACAATGGATTGGCCTTCACGATCACCGGATGTCAATCCGATTGAAAATGTATGTGCGCTTATTAAGCATAATCTCCAAGGACATAAAATAAAAAGCACCGAACAACTAAAACGGACATAAAAAAATATTTGGAATAGTTTTAATAATGACCATGCTGGAAATTTAGCTTTAAGTTGTCCAAAGATAGTACAGGCTATAATATTGATAATAATGGTGATTGGATATCTTATTAATTTCATAGCGAATTTGTAAATTCATTAAATTTTGTAATAAAATTAGAAAAACACTAAAAATTTTACTGGTTTTCCTTTTATACGAAACGCGTTCTTGTCAAACAGACTGTATTTGTGATTTTGATGCAACACAATTCAATTTTATAAAAGAATGTCAAGAGGTAATTAAAAGAGAAAATTTATTCGAGAAATTTTACTTTTTATTAGCGATTACTAAAAAAACATGTTCACCACGAAGTTTAAATATAGTCGAAGACGTGAAAATTAAATTGAATTTGGTAAAAAAGCTTTTAAATTAATACATACCCTAGTGAAATGTTAACTCTTGCTGGAAGACCAGTAATTTGCGGGAAACTCCAGAGTAAATATAACAAAAGTTAAATCACACAAGGTGTTGTGACCCAACTACAACCTAGCCACATTCCATTCCCACGAAGCAAGCTAAGTTCGTCATAATCTTTTCACACTACATAATGCAACCTAAAACCACCCTTGATAATCTTCCGATTAAAATCCTATCCCCACAACAAAAATACAAGGTTGCACTTAATTGCGTCTCATCGCAACTCGAATCCATTTTTTTCCTTGAAATCTTCATACGGGCTTGCTACCGACACGTAAAATTGAATTGCATTGCGCTGCAATGCAACCCACGCTATCCGCTTATACTGTATACAGAGCTTGCATTCTCTATGCACAAAGGTGCTGATTTGTGCATTTTCGCGTGTGAACCCATGGTCATCCTCTGCATGTCTTGTGGGGCTGAAATGATATCAGATAACAAGAACTGAAGCCTTTCTCTTGGATCGCCGGGGATCTCAAAGGCAGTCTAAATTAATCTTTCGAAAAGTTCGGGTGTGGGGACTAAATTTATTTTTCGGAAAGTTGGGGTGAAATCAAAATTAATCCTTCGGGAGTAGAACAAAAATTCAATCTTTGGGAAGCTAGAGAAGTGCGGTCCAAACTTTAACTTTCGTCAAAATAAAAATTTTACGGCCGGACTTGGTGTGCCAGTGAAAATCCCAAATGTGAAAAAATCAGTGCACAACAGCAAAGAAGAAATTGATTGGCATAAAGGAATAATAAAGGAATTGGTCAAGAAGAGAGTTTTTCTTTTTTTTCGTCTTGATCGGACCCGTTCATTTTTGCACCCGCTCTCCATAGGAGCACGGCGGGTTGTACAACAAAGGCATAAAACGTAAATAGCGGATTGCATAATACATTTAAGGGTGAATAAAAATCTTAAATAACAATCTTAGGTACTGCATAAAAATAAAAGATAAAATAAAAAAAGCTACAAGCTTACGCTTACTGCATTTTACCGTCTGTAGTATATAGGGTAGATCGAGGCGGATCGGATCAAAATAAGAAATGAGTTCACATTCGTTACATCCCCATTGAAACTAATTGTTTTGTTGTATGAGTTAAATCGTTCCTCTCCCACCACACTTAAAACTATAGCCAGTGAATGCATATTGCTTGTGCTTCAGTTTCGGTCGTCGACACGGCAAAAGAAAAGGACGCAGAAGGACAGTATTTTTTTTGCAATCTATAGCGTGTTTGTTGTGAAAAGGTAAGCTAGGAAATTGATATGTTGTTATTATTTGTACTTTACGTGGTGTATTAAATTGATGTCTTGAGTATTTTAAAGTAGATTATTATGATGTTTTTAAAAAACTTTCTGACTTTGTAATCTGTATGTATGAAGCTAATCGAATCATGTTTCTCGGGATGAATCGGATCACGTTTTTTCTCTTCGTTAGAATAATTATTTGATTAAGACAGCATATCAATTGCTTATAGATGGTTTGTACGTACGTTAGGAAGTCAAAGAGCGAATCATGGTGTCAAGAAAAAATTAAGGAAACAGCGGAAAAGGTGAAATCCGGAGAAATGACTATGCGTCGGGCTTAAGATATTTTTAATGTTCCTTATACAACTTTACAAAGGCGATTTACATGCTCTCGAGGCGTTCCTAAACGCCGTGGTGGACAGCCAATTATGGATGAGGTCACCGAAAAGATGTTCGCTGAACGCCTAATTTTTCTAGCAGTTCGGGGATTCAGTATTACGCCTAAGAACGTCCGGAAATACGCCTATGATTTTGCAGTTCACCATAACTTAAAACACAATTTCAACAAAACAAAAAATCACAAATTAGAAAACCAGAAAGTTTATCTAGAGCCAGAATTAATGGAATGAAAAAAGAAAAAGTGAGTGAATTTTACAAGGTTTTAGAAGCAGGAAGATAAAATGTGTGCAGGACCTAGCCCAGTTATGATAAAAAAGAAATACAATAAGGGGAATCTTAAAATTAGAGCGTGAGTTGATATAAATTATACTTATGATTTTTTAATTTTCTCTTAATTTTAGGCCAAAACACGCTATATTTGCTTGGTTGAGGAAGGGGTGTTACCGTGATTGGCTTGAAGTTAATGTAACAAACAATAATACACAAGTTAAGTGTAAAAAGTGCTCCTGCTACTTGGTGCCCAAATTTCAGTGATTCATATGAAAACATGTAATTGCAGTTGGAAGCTTGCATTTAAATAAAACTATTGAAGGTACTTCCATACTTCTATCAACAATGTTGACCACTTCTTATGTCAGAAGGCAATTTCTCCAGAAAGTGAAATGAAAATATGGCTTTAAATAGAACAAAGTGTAGGTACCGCTGTTATTAATAATGTTATTGCACCATACTTATAATTATAACAACATTTATTCACCGGCCTATATTATTATAAATGATATAGCTACATCTCTTTCATATTTTGCAGAATGGTTAATAAATCTCTTTTTCTTTCTTCATTCAGTGTTGAGAACTTAACAAATAATTAAGGAATATTAGAAGTCTGAAAAATATGTGCATATTGAAAATTCTATTTTTTTCTCAATGTTTTAAGCGTGTGAAAAAAGTATCGAAGAAACAAATTATTGTCACAAGTTTAAGTCTCCTAAAAAGTGTGGAAAACAAAGATTAAGGTCAGAAATTTTAAACTAATTTTTTTAATAATTTTTATTCATTAAATCACTCTATAAGGCAAGATGGGGTATACTTAATGGGGTATATACCCCATCTTGCCCCCCTGTATCAGAACGAATATATTAAATAGATCTTCGACTAGGAAAAGGTTTTCGATTTCGATTTTTCCTCTTATTTTAGTCGGGGTAATATTTATTCATTTTTTTATAATAATTACAAAATGGTAAGACATTACGTTCGCAAGACAAACAGAGGGTGTTGGTCGGAAGAGCAAATGAAGACGCAATTTCAGATGTACTAAACAATAGTATGGATTATTTTTTGGTTGCAAAAACCTTCGGGGTACCACAAACTACTTTGGGAAGAAAAGTTAATTTGGTTTGTACAACTACTGAAGCAGTGAGAACACAAGATCAGTGTTGTTCAGTTGATCTTTAGAAGAAAAGATCGAAAATTTTGAGAAACAGATTTTTCAGGCAGTATGAAAAGGAAAAAAAATACTCCGTCTGGAAGTGGACAGCGGTCACCCAGTGAGGAAGCTAGCGAAAAATATAAATATTTCAAAATGAATTATGTCTTTTGGAGAACTTGTGGAAACTTCGAAGAGGCCGACACCTTTTATGAAAATTTTATGGAGGAATCAGTAGAAGACAACACTTTTGAATTTAAGAAGGACATTTCCCAAGGAAGTAACACCTCGGAGAATAGATCCTGTAGTGTAAATACAACAGAGTCTTCAAGTAGACGGATTTCTACTTCCGTCGAGGAGGCCATAGGTTCCAGCGGGCCGCGGTCGCGGCCATCAAAAAGGAGATTATGGGGTAAAGTCCTGGAGCAAAACGCTCATAAAAGTATGATGAACTTAACTGAATCTTTTAAAACTTCTATGGAGAAATAAACTCCAGTTAAAGTGTCTTTTGGCAGCATTGCAATGTAAGTAGAAAATGAAAATTTAAGTCAAGAGCGTTTTACGTCCTTCCAAATTAAAGTCATACAGGCTTTGCAGGAAGAAATATATATATATATGTTAAAGCCGAGGGATTCCGTCAACATCACGAATTATAATTTTGGATCAGGAATTTAATTATTGAACACAAAATGGAGGGACTTTGTGGACACAAACATTCAAACTGAATTAAATTTTTAAATGAAAAATACTTTAAAAACGTCCACATAAATAGAAAAGCAGTTTACGGGATTTTCTCCATTTACCCAATGCTTTTCGGAACATATAAATAACGCAGTGGCAGACAAGCAAATCACTCTGCTTTCGGAGCTCAAAGTATTAACTTTGTTAAGGCGGCTTTCAGCCAGTATAAAAGATTTCTTTTAAGGCAAGTTTTCTTGCACTATTTCGCTGTTTTCAGCAATTTTAATTAAAATTCATTTTATTATTGCTGATTTCAGTAACTTTCACCCTTCTCCTCCCCTACTTCCTTCAATCTCCGATAGGTGGCGAAGAGGTAACATTACCCTCCGGGGGTTGTCGATGCCGATTTCAGCATTTAGTGTTTGTCCATTTTCTAACAATTTAGTCCGTTTTCGGAGTTGTTGGTGTTGATTTCAGCAAATAAATTCTTTGAATTGAAATTAATATCTCTGTCTCTTTCTTCATTACAGGACGACCATAGTTAGCTCTCCTCGCTGAAGTTTCTTTTCTTTTTTCTTTTTATTTTGGATTGATTTTTATTATTATTTTATTTGAATTTTTTAGTTTGTATTGTTCTTCCTCTTTTAATTTTAATTTTTATTGAATTTTATTTTTTTAACTTTATTTTATATTTCTTTTGGATTTTATTCTGTTCGTTGTTATTAGTTTTAAGCTTTATTTTTTTGAATAAAAACATTTAAAATCATATTCACTGGTCTTATCATTTGACCCGGCACCCCTGTTTTCGTTTGAGCCTGCCATAGACTCAATATAGACGTTATTAAAAAGTAAATTTTTTATTTTGGCAAGTGTAGAAGTTATTTATGTACAGCTTCATTATTTTAACCTAGAATAAGTGCTGTTCTTTGTTCTGCGTTGCTGCAATTTCACAAGGTAATTTAGATGCAATTCACTTGCAGAGTGCGCTTTAAAGTAAGTTGTGCTAAAAGCGTAAGGGTATTATTATTCTAGTGGTGTTGCCACTAAGAATATTCTTAGTTAATAAGTCGGCTACAACTTTATTGCAAATTTTAAAGGTGCTTTAGATGTAATTTATCTGTAGAGTGCGTTTTAAATTGTGGCGTTATTATTCTAGTGATATTGTCGTCCAGATTAAGATCTGTTCTTAATTTATTAAGCGGATACAACTTTGTTGCAGTTTAAAAGAGAAGTTTGGATTTTTCATCGATAAAGGCTGGTGAGTAATGGCTATGTGTTCTTAGTAGAAATATTTCCATTTTACCTTGCCTTTTTGGTCGAACAAAAAAAACTGTATAAAAGCGAGATCGTGAGGAAATAGTCTACGTCTGATTTTAAAAAGTCTGACTGTCGATTTGAAAAGTTTTAAACTGTGAATAAGAAGTTTTAAAAGTGTTTATCAAGGAGAAGTAAGGTTTTGAGTTTTAAACTTAAAGAATTTAAAAGTAAGTATAAAGGTTGAGCTCATCCGATTCATTTTTATTGATTTTTAAGGCTTAAAATAATTTCTTTCTTTTAAAAGACCTATTAATGGTGCTCAAGCAGCTCACCCCTGCTGAAAAAACCCTTCAACTAGAGACAGAGGCACCACGCGAAAGAAGAGAGGGACATCGAACAAGAAGACACCGTGGATTTTATAGAGTGGTACTTACATAAAAGAAATATTTCCGTTAAGTTTAAGAAAGTTGTTAAATAAAATATTAAAAATGAATTCACAAGAAATAATTTTACATTTAAAAAGTGCATTAAATTTAAATTCGGAAATTTTTTTGTCCGCTTTAAACACCTGTATTTAGGTGGTAAACAAAGAAAATGTGATATTTTCGGACCGTAAAGAATTTTTTTTATTAAGATTGTTGACAAAGTTTTCTATTTTGTATAGTGTGCCTCTTTTAAATAGTTAACACAGACGGCAGCGATTCGAAAATGATGCAGGAGTGGAGGAGTTCGTGTGCAATTGGCTCCTGATGCCACAAACTACTTACCTTGAAGAACTTTTATAATATGGACAAAAATGTAAGTCAAGGTACCTGAATTCATGGGGAACATAAAATCCAACATATCTCGAAAACAAAGCAGAATTCGGCCCATAGTCACAAAAAGCCAAAGTTTTCGACTGCATTTTAGGTCTACTATCAGCCCTTTGAATTTGTACCATCAATTCTGGACCACCCTGTATAGTGGCATTATTAATGCCACAACAAAAGTTCTTAAAAGTAAAAACTGACAAAACGGCGTGCCGAGACGAAAAGAAGAAAGGCCAGAAAATTAAAAGAAAGTGTGTGTGTTTAGACAGTAAAGTTTGTTAAAAAAAAGAAATGTGTGCATAAAACAAAAAAATAAAGTACTCTTTGAAGGGAAGAAGTTTTATTCGAAAGATCCCTCCAAATTTGGTGCCGCTACATTACATACAAATACTTCTCAGGGTCAGCCTCAAAATATTGTAAATATTCTAAACAAACATCCTCCAAAACCCTTCGAAGATCAGGATCTTCGACTCAAAAAAGGGGAGGAATGTGGGATAAGATAATTCCCAAGAAAAATTATTAGGAGTCGCAAAGTTCGATCAGCGTGAAATTGCAAAAGTTAAATTGAGGAATTTCAGCGGTCACGAGAGCATTGCCCTAATACCTCTTGGTTACGTTTTGCAAATATAAAATCAATAATTGCGACCTTTTTGCAGATTTCGCTGATTTGTTTCGCAAGACAACAATTAAGTTGTATCAGCGGAAATCAATTCAGAGGGCATTTGGGAAGAAAGTTTTTACTTTTGATCAAGTCAAGTAGGAGAAGTCAACCGATAAGGTAGGGTTTCTGCACTAAGTCGAGTCGAGTTTAGGTGCTAAGTGAAAATAGTGTAAGTGTTATTAAAAATAAACTGTGAGACCAGAATTATTAAATTAACACCGATATTTTTATTTTAACCTACCCATTATCCCACATATATTTAGTTTATTGAAAAGAAGTATATTGATTTAAGAGAGGACATTTATTTCACGGATGATGGAGGATATTTTGGAGGAAGATTGTTTGGTGTGCTACGTTCGGACAAACAAAAATTCCACAATATATGTACATGATAAAAATGAGCCCGTCAAACAAAATTTAGGTGGTTTATTATTAATAAAATTATAAGACAACTTGTTAACGCAGCAGTAGCTGTAATAATTACTAGACATGGTTCGTCTTTGTAAAAAATGTAAAAATTGATTTTCCGCAAGCAACAGTCTATTTATTCCCTAATTTAAGAAATCCTTGCACTAAGAACGAATATGTATTTTTGCATATTGCAAAGAGTGCAAAACAAGGTTGCCAGAGGTTTGAAGACAGGACTTAGCCCTGAATATTTAAGCGACCCGGACTAAGATCGAATCTTAGGATTACATTTCACGAAGATTGAAGCGTTTATTGGTCAAATTTGTTTGCCGTGCGACTTTTTAAGTTTTTTTTTTGTTATTTTGTCATAACCCGGTATAAATTTCCTTGGTTGGCACAACCTACAGTGTTGCAGGTGAATTCAAGTAATTTACATTTTAGTCTGAGGTGTGGGCAGTGCAGAAAAATAATTTCATTTTTAATTTTATATATTATATTCATCAAAGATTTCAATGCCTTCATTTTCCTACCTTTTTACATCTATTTATTATGCATTTTCAGAAATCGCTTTGTTTGTGTATTGCAAAATAAAAGTGGGGAGAACAAAATAAAGCCTGTTTTTCACACATTAATCTTTATTTTCCTTTTTTTTATCTTGTTGTGGTCGCGCCTGACATCCCGGACTTGTCCTCTTTGACAGGTCTGAGATGCGTTCGGAAGTCAACACTGCAATCCCTCTTCGTGTTCTTCTTACTCCCAGCGACTTATGCACCTATATGGAATTTGGCAAGTGCAAAATTGCATCCAACTAATATTTTAAAGCACTGGCAGTATACTACGGAGGCAGTACACTAATGCTCACCAACGCTAAAAGCAATTGGCTAAAGGAATGACGCGATCGAGACATAACAAAGGCGAAAATTCGAGATGTTTACAATTACGAAAGCATCTTCATAGCGGCGTGAGTGTGCGTGTGGAAAAGAAGAAGGTTTACGCAAAAAAAGGAAATTAAGAAAACCGAAGCCAGGCAAAAGGAGTTATTCATTTTCTACTCCTTGGGTTTTGTGTTACTGCGTGGCCACGGGTGCCGTCGAGGAGCACGTGCAGGTTTCCCGTATTAGGAGAGGTGCACTGGAATAGTAAGGAATCCCGAAAAATCTCGTGGTTGTGGTCGGTATAACTGCGCGGGTGGAAAATTCCTGTGAGTGTTCGAGAATTGAGCCTGCTCACGCGAAACACAAGGTGTAGAAGTTTCCGCAAATCAACATTATAGCCGATTGTGAGTGTTGGTCGAAGAAAATCCTGTTAAGTGCGGGATTAAGAGGAGCGTCATGGGAGGTAAGACAGAAGAGCGAAGGGAATTTTTCCTTTGTCCCGGATAATAATTACACCAAATTTGTAGGAGGAAAAGAAGTGCCCAGAATCATCTAGCCGCGTCGACGGCGCCCCCTCTAAAGGGGCTCATCTGGAATCGGATATACTGCAAACAGATGTACGCAATTGGCAACACACACAGCAGCAAGAACTACGGACCTCAGCAAGTAAGGAGTTCTCCCGCTTTTTCAAGGTCGGTGATATCCGCTTCTTTTATTGTTTTGATTATGTTAGAGCCCCCAGGTATCCGCGAGGCCCATAGTTGTCCTCGAAGCCGAATTTAACGACAAAAATGTGTGTATATAGGCTATAGGTAATAGATTTCGTGTGGATAGGTGTTCATCAGTTCGAAGCGGGAGTGATTTTCGTACTTGTGCTGCGTACATACCTAATTTGATACGGCCCCAGGCACGCGTTTATCACTTAAAAAATAAGGCTGTACATTTACGGGATAAATATTTTGCAGAAATTTTCATATTAGCTGAACCACTGTTAAGTCATTAGCGATACGGACAGTCAAATCGAGAATAGTTTGTCGTGAAGTAATTGTCGGTACATTTGCGAGTTAAATAATTTTAATGGTTCTATTTGAAGTATCAAAAAGCCTATAGCAAGTGCTTTGTTTTACCTAACGGTACAATTTACAACTGCAAATAATTCAAATGCTGATAGGGTGCGGATACTTTATTTGTGTGAATTTTCGAGTTTTTTTTATACACTCTAAAATTTTGTTACTTAAATAAAACTAATTGGAGAAATTTATGTCCATAACTTTTAATGACTCAATAAAGAATTATTACCTGAAAAAAGAAAGTGGATTTAATTTGATTTATCCTGAAAATATAGGAAACTCAAGCAGTAAAACTGACAGTGCGGATACTTTTTTTACGTACTGTATGTGCACAGCGTAAGTTAATTATTATTATTAAAAACGTACAAATAGCCGGACAGAATTAAGGCCATCTATATCTCAGAAGGTGAACGTACGATTTTGATTTCAAAGGCAGCAGGGTGACCGTGGAATTGGGAAACGAGCTAGATTGAATACACGAAAATGCCGGAAGTAGAAAGAGTGAGGACTTGTTTTGTTGGAATCTGGTCGTGGAGTGAAGCTAAAGAAAGGAGGGACAGCTAAAAGTCTGTATAGTGCGTGTAATTAAATAATACTTCAACAATATTGAGTGTGACGGATCTCCCAAGGATCCCATTTGCCGACAGCAGAAAAAAGAAGGTAAATTATCCGTAATCCAAGGTGACAGAAGAGGCAGCCCGAAGAAGTTGAAGCATCTCGAGGCGCATCTGAGGTGCTGGAATCATAATCGCGCTACATCCAGTGTTTTTTCTTAATTTAGTGCGATTCCGAGTGTGCTCTAATTCCCTGCCTCGAAGCTGTTCTTGATAACGAACGAAATTACAAAATCATGTGCGCTAAAGATGACCCCCGCGAAAGTCCATTAAAGAGTCCCACAAACAGGACGCAATAGGACTTCTGTAACGGAAAATCATTGTATTAAGTCTGCTCAATGCTGTAGGTGCGAAGGACGTGGGACGAAATCAGGAGGATCAAAACGTGTTGCGGCTCGGCTGTCTTCGGGGCCTAACATACTAATTTGTGCAACAAGAATCCGATACAATAGTTTCTTTTGGACATTGAATTTCAGCCAACAACCGTGATTATTGACCTAAAGTAGTTTTTTTGCTTTAGGAAAAAGAAGATAAAAAGAGGAGTCGTTATATTCAATTCCCACATTAGTGCTAAATCAGTTGACTTACTTTACTGTTATTTAGCGGATCATTTTTTTGGAATTTATACTCAAGATATGTTGAATTGAAACAAAGTATCAATAATATCGAAATTAATAGAATTTGAAAAAGAAAAATAGAAAAAGGGAAATTTTGATAAGAATTGAATAATTAGAATTACAAATATAATTAATATATATTAAATATATAATTCAATACTCCATTTTGTGTCTCCCGAATTGATGATTGATAGTTGAGTGTATAGATAAGCAGGTAATATAGGCACGTAACACTGTTAACGAGTCACAATGTGTATTTCCCGTAAGAAGAGCGATAATGGATTGTAATGGATTATAATGGCTGACTGAATACAACCTCTTTCATTTCTCTCTCTCTCTCTACTTCCCCGCCCCCTCCTTCTCACTCGTTTTCATTTGAATCGGCACAAGTCGCAACGTGGGCCTTTGCAAGTTTTGTTTCCTGACAGGTTGCCTATAGGGGGCTCCTCCCACAGATGCTAGTCAAGAGGATGCCAAAGGACGGGTGGGTAGACTATGGATGAGGACCACTACCATCTCTCCAACACACGACGATAAGACGGCACGTAGGTAAGCCCACATGATCGCTCCCTTTCTTCATTCATGTTTCCTCTTCCTCACCTCCTCCCTTCCCTCTTTTCCTTTACTACTCACTAACCGGCTTGGATATTTTTGTCTATGGTGTGCGGGTGGCACCAGGCGGGTTGGTGTTATACCCGCCCCACAACTCTCCGCATACGCCTAGCTGTCAAGCATGCCGGGCACGTCGAAGGTGCTACCCGGGGCTTCGCTGCCGGGCTGAACGTCCTCGCAGCACCCCTATAGATAACACAAAACCATAACAGCTTTTAGTTGCATTTCGTTGGATTACCGCGCTACTGATGTCCCATCCTCGCGGGGAGGTAAGGTTGGGGTAGTAGTTGCAGGGACGATAACGACTCCTGCAGGTGAAATGGTGCCTGTACAGCAGGCAATCACCGCGCATATTAATTCTGATCCACAGCGGGTCCCAGAGTCTGGTGAGATTTCATCTGGAGTAGTTTCACTGAGGGTAGCACTGCAGCCTAAACTATTTTTTTGTTTCTCAACTCGACCCTGCTACATTGTTATAATGCCTAAACCAATCATTTAAAATAATAGATAATAACAAGTCTTTCCTCGCCTAAATAATACATTTATTGATTCCTATATTTTTTTCCTCCCTGCAAAAAAGCAAACTCAATAAAATAATTCTTCCCACATTTTTCCCAGCTTTAAAATCCGCTTCATAAAATTACCTGGAAGTTTAATATTTCAGTTGCATTTCCTTTCTAACAAACAATTCCCAAGAATTGCAATTCTTGAGAATTATTTTCAAACAGCGAGATTCACACGGTTGTATCCAAGTCAACGAATTTTTCCTCTCAACCTAATTTTCCCTTAACTTAGAAAAAGTAAAGCTAAGCAGTCGAATTTAAGTTTCGTGAGGCGGCGGTCACCTGTATAGCGGGAGCGATTAAGTGAAGTTAAAATATACAATTAAGAAATTGTCAACAAGGAGAAGTTGTAATAAGTCAAAGAAGAAATTATAAGTGTGAAAGTGATCAACTAAGAATAAAAGTGCGCAACAAACAAATAAAACTTGTTTTATTTATTTTTTTTATGTCCAATTCGTTTGGACAACGTAACTCTACATCTACTGATGATGTTGAGAGTTATGTCCACGCTAAGTGTAATGTCGATCCATCCATTCCAATTTGCTCACACAGGTTGTGATCCTCGTTTAAATTTACAACGACTCCGGCTGTGTTTAATTTCGTCACTAGATTTCCGGCCACATAATGTTACTGCGCATGAATTTCAACCCCGTAGAAAACCTAAGGATCTCCTAAGGATCGAGCTAACCGAGTGATCTTACAATCTTCGGAGTTGAGCACAAAAAAAAACTAGGAACGCTTTCCCTTTACTATCAGAATGTAAGGGGAATAAGAACTAAAACCGACAACATCTTACAGTCCTCTCTTTCGAGCTGTTTTTATATTATTGCCTTCACTGAAACCTGGCTTTCATCACAATGCAAATTTTTTTGACCAGTCCTACTAAATATTCCGTAGGCATAGATACACTCCGCGACACATGATTGACCTCACCCTGCTCGTTTTCGTTCTGGGGATGAGAGCGTTCAGGATAAGCCCCGGTCAGGGCGACCTTCAACCGTTGATAATGACCGTTTAAGAACCGTTGTTGAATCCGATCCTCGGCAAACATTATCAGAGATTGCTAACAGTCTTGCATGCTCCAGATCTACAGCATTAGAGCATCTTCGAGCCATTGGTAAGGTCCGGAAATTGAATAAATGGGTTGCTCATAAATTTTCCGAGCAAAACAAGATTGATAGAGCAACGATCTGTAAATATCTTATGGATAGGAATCAAAACGAACCATTTCTTGATCGTATACTCACTGCAGACGAGAAATGGATTCTTTATGACAACGTTCGACGATCTTACCAATGGGTAGACCCAGACGACGAACCAGGACTTACGGCGAAACCGGGGCTTCACCCCAAGAAGATCCTTTTGTGCATTTGGTGGACAACTAGCGGTATAGTCCATTATGAGTTATTGAAAGCAGGTCAAACGATCACTGCCAGTGTAGATTTTACTTCTAACGTCGGAAGAATTTTATGTCGTTGCGTGCCGAAAGTAGTAACTCCGGCGTAGAAAGTGACAGTGGTAACCTAAGTACACCACCAGAAACCCTAAATACCGAAGTTATGCCCTCAAATTTATATCAGAATTTGATGGCAATCGGGATAATTTGCATCACTTTCTTAGCTCTTGCGGAAGGTGAAGGTTCCGCAGAGATAGTTCAAAGCCTCAACGGCATTTAAAAGAATTTGTAGACGGTTTCCAGAACCCAATTAAACTAGTGATCAAAGCCAAATTCTGAAGTTGAGGACAAAAGGACTGAAAATACAAACCCTAGTGGAAATTACATCAATCCCAGGTATAGTTTCTAACCTTAAGAGGGGGCGCGTGTTGTAAAACAACCCTAATATCCGGCGGTCAGCACATTTTCAGGACACACTCTAATTTATTAAATTCTAAAATTTCATTAACTTTCATTTCAGCATACCCTCACGTTTGCATTCTCACTTTTTCGTGTTAAGTGTGATTCTTGATCCGAAATTGGATTTTATTTCTCATATTAATTACACTGTTTGTAGAAGTAACTCCAAGGAGTTCTCTGATCTCCAAGTTGCACTAACATTATATATATCTCGTTTGTCAGACCACTGCTTTAGTATGCATCTCAGGTGCGGAACCCATTCTATGCTGTTCATACGTTGGACGTATAGTCTGCTTAGCATAATTTCGTCAGATTTGCGCTCAGAGACGTTCCTTGGAATGAACCCGTGATTCTTTCATCTTATCGGGAACGGATTAACTTGTCGATTTGGTATCTTTCGAAAGGCGGCGTAGAGTTTCTGACATTGTTTTCGTGCATCAGCTTTTAAATTCTAATATTGACCTTTCCGAGCTCCGGCAGAAAGCATCCTTTAGGGCTAATGGTTACAATTAGCGTGGTTTCTCGCTCTCTCTCTCTGTTGCATGTCAACTTCTCCAGAACTAACTATGGAAAGCATGAACGCCGTATGTGTTTTCTCTAAGAATGTGCTAAAAACTCGTCTCTATTGTCTCAACTAACTTCCTTGGTGTATTTTCTGTCACTAGCTTCACTAATTTACTAACATTTTAAAACTGTCAATAATACTAATAACTAACGCATTTTTTTTAATGTGTGAACGTTCAATGCTGAAATGGGTAAATGTTTCATGATTCCTCGCCGAGAAGTGCACCTTCTGGGCTGGAAGGAAAACTCATTATTTGTATTAGATTGTTGTAAGCAATTTGGAGCTCTTTTCAGCGTACAAATTTGAAAACTACATGCAATAATTGAAGAAACTACACAAATATCTAACAGATTCACTAAGCATGTTAAAATAAATTCGAAGATACAATCTGCTTTTTTGTACCGTGAAGCCAAATCTCAGGGGATACCAAGAAAGTAGGAGGGGGATAAAAGGTATTAGGACGTCGAGTGTAGGTGTTACGCTTTAATATGAAGTTTCATTGTTTTACTAGATCTTGTCTTAAGGACGAAAGGATATCACGCATAAAGATTAATCTACAAGGTATGTTTCGTTAGAGCAGTGTCCCTTAAAGTAGCGATAAAAGAATGTTAGACAAGCGACATTGCGTCTGTGCTCCAGGGAGTTGATTTTATAAATAAACGTATTGTCGCCAATGACCTGGAAAGCTTTTTTTGGATTTTATCCAATTTAAGTCTGGATCTGATATGAGCCTTGTATAGAAGTGCTAAGTCGTATGGAGTAAAGTATTTCTTGCAATGATGCAAGAAACACACAATCCATCGTATTCTTTGCAGTAGCAAAAATGTGATCCATCCAACGAAGATTGCTGGATACCTGAATCCCCCAAGATGTTCAAGTTAGGAAAATTTGAAATGCTCACCCTATTGACGAAGAGAGGTGGAGGGGGGTTGGGGGTTTCTTTTAAGGGAAATCACACAGCTTTGGATTTTGGATGCATTGAACTCGACGCGATTCGCCCCGCGCCAACCAATAATTTTTAGTGATGGAATGTTATGGTTGCCTTTCCCGGGTAAGCTGGAAAAGATAGGTGAACTCGGCCATTTTGGCTAACCAGGGCGACGTTCCGAGTTAAGCTGAAAGGAAATAGGAAATGGCAGATGGTACCGTCCCAAAAGAAGGAAAGGTGAATCTGCCAAGGCATGAATTGGCGTGTTAAAAGTAGTTACGAGAAAAAGAGGCCAGTTTTCTCAGAGAGTGCAAACGCGAAGGTTGTCCGGAATTTTAGAGCGATCAGTTAATGTGAGTGCTTTTAAGACCCGAGGGCTAAGAACTTTGCAGTGATTTAAGAAGTCCTTGCGGTAGGAGCTCTTAGGAGGTGAGTCCAAGGTAGTGTAATAAAAAGCAATGGTTAAGTGATCCAATCATCATTGATTTATTGTTGATTTATTGTTATCAGTGGCATGATAACGAGAGTCAGCTACTGATTTGAACGAGTACACGAAGGCCAGGGTACAGTCATCTTCAAAACTGTGAACTGGATTGGAGATAAGAGATAGGGAAAAAGGGTAAAAATTCAAGAGCGAGAAAAAACTTGCAAAGTGCAAGAATTGAGTAAGCAAGAAGTGATAGTGATTTGTATGATGGCCTTTTTAAAGGGTTTAGGAAAGAATTACATCAAATGGATACCACTCTGCGAGAATTAGTCTCCCAAAGGGAGAATTATACTACACATTTGAATGACACCAGTATGATGTAGACTCTGAAGTGAAGATTTCAGAAGAAAAAAATTGTAAAACAGAAGTTGTTAACCAGGATAATCTGCCCACCAGTGGTAAAGCCTCTTGCGTATTAGAATAAAACTAGAAAGATTGATACTGAAGTTAAGTTGAAACGACTGTTAAAAATTAGTCGAAACAAATTACATGACACCAATTTTAGAAGTAGTCGAAAAATGTTTGGTCGTTTTGAATTACGTGACTAGGCCCCTGGTTTGTATAGGTAGAGGTTAAGTTTGCAATCGAGGAAATAAAAGATATTTTTCATTTTTGTCTAAGGCACGTGAGGTACTGAGCTAGAAGGTATTGGGGTGCTGAGGAAAGCGATCTGCCGGCCATCGCCCCAATTGTCATCAGCATCGAAAATTGCTGAACGCGACAGGTGTTGACCAGCGATCGATCGAAGCGGTTTCCACGGTGGCATTTTCATCATCATCAGCCAGTCATGCCGTGGCGTTCATCCTTACATTATATAGAATTTTCAATCTAATAGTAAAAGTGTAGCCATTAATTTGTCATTATTAATCTAATAGTAAAAGTGTAAAGTTTAGTGATTAATTATTAAAGTATTTTTTACAAGTCTGTGTTTTATTTATTTGGCGAGTGAGTGATAAGTGAGATTTTCCCTTTCTTGGTGACAACGAAGTTTCATGGTCCTTCGAGCCGGATCCGAATCCTGACGACATCCTACTCAACGTTATCCAGCTTCATCCAGGAAAGAACTGTAAGTCCCCTTTCTCCTTACTTGCATTCCTTGTAAATAAGTACAGTATCAGACTCGGTCGCTATATAAAGCGTAATAACGTCTTCTAAACTTAATATCTAATTTGGTGCACTGTGAAACCAAATAAAATAAATAAGAAAAAAATGGCTCAAAAATCAATTGACAATTTGCTTATAGTGCAACAATCTTTGATCGACCAAATGTCGAAATTTGTTTCCAACACGAAAAAAACTGCACTCGTAAAAAGAACCCAAGGATTTTACCTGGCTCGCATAAATGGCTGGCATGAAAGTTTAGTGCATAGAGGCTTGTTGTGCCTTGTCTATCTCGAAAGAAGAAGAATTCGAGAAAAATTGGAAAAATTGCTGTCAAATGAGTTTGTGTTTAATTGCCGGGCTGCGTTTCTTAAATTATTTGGTGGAACTTTAAAGGAAAAATAATTTCAAGGGTAAAGATTAAGTCTATAATTTGATACAAAAAGTAATTATTTTCCATTTTAGATGAGTGGACAAAATGAAAAGGAGAAGAAAATTAAAATTTGGATTGAATGCGAGGAGTTAAAATTATTAGATTTGTGGAGGGCTAATTTGATAGATTTGAGGAAAGCCAAAAGAAACCGTCACATTTACTTAACAATGGTGGAAGAGTTGTGACTCCAGTGGAAATTCAACGGAAAATAAACAACATGACACAAAAATATAGGTTTGCGAAGTGCTTTGGTAAGATAAGTTATTTATGGTTATCTTTATGTTTTATAGAAAAGAAAGGAATGCAGTTGGGCCATCAGGTGGAAGTCCTTCAACTTGGAAATATTTTAAGGCTGTTCATTCCATCATTGGAGGTTTTCCTGCACATGATAGAGGAACAATGCACGAGAGCATCTCATGGAATTCCGTAAGTACAACTTTCTCATTTCCTTTTTTATCTCTTTATTTGTAAACGATCTTACTGAATTCTTTATTCAGTCCATGATTACTCTTAGAGTGGTTGAGGATCTGTATTTTCGTAAGCTTTTTGTTAATTTAAATATGGACAAAAGCCATGCTGAATTTATGAGTCGCCGGACTTTATGCCGCAAGTGCGAAAAATGTTGTGCTAATTTAAAAGACATTCTTAAAGAAGTGACATTCGTGTGATATTTGGTCTGGCAGGAGGAAAAGCTTCATGTGAGTTACTCTACATTGGATATCAAACCGCGACGTAATTGAAAAGTTATTTTCAAAACCTGTGGGGGTGTGGGTGAAGGGAGTTGAAAAGGGAGAGGCACACGAAGAAGCACTACCAGAGAAACCAGTGATAACCAGCCTGATAGCAGTGACGGCCGCAGCAATGACACGCAGTAAGTCCGACTTCAATTAAAAAGAGCGTTGAGGAGGATCCGCAGTAAGTACATTTTTCGTCCAATTACGTTAGATAAGTGGGAACCCGTTCCTCGAATGGCTACACGACGCCCGAAAATTGATGGACCCATTAACAACGAAACCCGAGCGGACATATTGCCCGAGATTGGAATTCTAAAGTTACCAGATAAAAAGTTTAGCACCGGTAAACGCTTTTGACTTGTTAAAAAGAATTTAAAATATTGTAAGGAACTGTTGACTCTGCTGCAAAACAGGACCTCTACAAGAAGCTCTATTACGGATTTCGAAATCTATCCGATGCTATGAAGGCCATGCAGATCAACACAGTATCCTGTTCAATCATTCTTCCTATATCCGAGTAGATATGTTGGCTTCATCGTTCGTTTTATGATAGCAAAATTTTCTAGGCTTGGAATCAACGACAATTTGGGTTGTGCTTTATATCGAGTGACACTTCTTCATCTAGAAGTCAAAGAAATGATGGCTTGCATAACCAGTGTTCCCGAAACATAGAGACGAAATTGACGTCGATTCTATTTACACACGCGCCATATCTGGTTTAGGTGGATTCTTCGCGCCCTTAGTAAACCTGCTTTCAGCATTTGGAGTAATCAAGGGTTTTGGCACAGTGTTCATTATTCCTTGCTTTCCTAGATTGCGAGAAGGTAGCCCGTGGTGTGGATCCCACTTATGTGCGATTTAGCAATCTTCGACAGTACATACATCTACTGTCTCAAGTTGTCACGGATCAACAAGTAAGACAGCGTTTTTATTATTGCAGAAATTTTCACCAGTTTCGAATTGAATTCCGTAGTAAAGTAATCGAAAAAAGTTCGAGGGATCCACTTTTTTTACATAAAATATTATAGACAGATGAGGCCCGCTTCGACAGGGCAGGATCCATAAATCTTCACAATTTGCACAGCTGGCAACAAGAAAATCCACATAATGTTCGTCGGGTGAATGTACAGCATCGGTTTGGGTTCATGGCTTGGGCAGGAGTCGTAGATAATTTTCTTATCGGACCTTATATTTTAGAAGACATTCTAAACGGGGCAATTTACATTCATTTTTTGGAAAATGTCCTTTCTGAACTTCTGGAAGATGTGACTCTTAACATCCGAGTCCTATTTAGACTGCCACACAGAAGTGAGGAACAAAAAATGAAAAACAAAATCGCTCGCTGTTCAATCAAAAATTCATCCAATAGAAAAAGCGCAGCGTCAGCGGTTTTGACGCGATAAAGCTATCACCTGAGACCCTGACGCTGCCTAGCGAAGATCCAACCACAGAGTCAATTTTGGAACACGTTAGAGTTCAGATCGTGAAAGGTTGAAAAGGTGATCGAAGTTGAAAAGTGTAAAAAGAAGTTGTGGAGAATAGACGAGTGATAACAAAATAAAGGTACCGGTCGGTGTTCGCGATGCTGACCATTATTATGCGAGCAGAAAACCCATTAGGGCAATAAAGTGTAATCGGTTGAAGTGTGCCCCAAGGATCATTACTCAGAAAATGTACATTAGACGCAAGGGTAATAGACTGCATTGCTCCGGGCGAACGCCGTTCCGTCTGTGGGTTCCAGGATCGCTTAAGCGAAGGCAGGGCCACAGAGTACTGGGGTATGGGTATAGTCCCCAAGAGTACACCCGCTCCCTGCTATTTTGGCCCGCCCCCTTGTACACGATACACTGGTGAACCAAAACAATGGACAAATTAAAGAAAACTTCGTCGGAGAAGGAGAGCCTGGGGATCAGGGACCTCAACGGCTATACGACGAAGGAAGAGGTGGAACGGGCCCTCAGAAGGGAACTGGAGGGCTACGACGGACATCTGCAGGTCGGGGTGACTCGGTCGAACGAGCGGAGATAGCGCATGGCCATGGTGGCGGTGGACGAGCTCGCCGCAGCGGCATTAATCGGCTGGGTCAACTGCAGGATCCGGCGGAGAGTGGAGGTACCTAGGTGTTACAAGTGCCTGGAGTACAGGCACCGGGGGCGGTCCTGCAAAGGACCCAACCGCAACAAAATCTATTTCCGGTGCGGGGTGGAGAGGCTCAAGGGGTACCGCCGGCCCTTAGTGCTTCCTCTGCCCAGAAGTGGCGAGCAAATCCGATGCTCGGAAGCAGGAAGGAAAATGTAAAGCAAAGTGCTAGTAAATTAGGGATTTTAGAAAATTCTCTGTTCCACGAAAATAATGACCCAAAACAAAAAGCCGATATATGTAAACTATGGTTGCTCTATAATTATCCAAAAGTCCTAGAAACATCGCCACACCCCCGGACTTAAACCCTATAAAGCTTTCATGGGATCATAACGATAACTGCACATTATTAAAAATAAATTTTGTAAAATGTGTACTGAACATTTAAAAAAATAAACTACGATTAGTTACTACGAAATGGCGGTCAGTGGGTTCGCCTTTGAAATTCTCTGTAAACATTCTTAAATTTCGTGGAAAGTTGTAACAAATTCCTGTTACGATGCGGCTAACAATTTCTCAATAAAAGTGAAATGAAAAAAGTGAACTTTTATATGAGTGAGCTGTGAAAATAAGTGAAACAAGCAGTGCTAGATAGTGTTAAAGTGGAGAAAAATTCTAAAGAAGGCATCATTTGTTCTTTTTCCGATCAAAAGAATTATAATCGCGATATTTCCTCTTTACGAAGTGAAGAACTCTAGTATTGTATAGTCTAGTATGGTTATGGTCTATGTTTATAATCGATAAAAATAAGCTGCTTGTTGCACCAGGCATAACCAAAGCTCGATGTGGCTCGTACTCCCACCAAACTCTTCCCGTACCTCAGGGAGTACGCGTACCACACTTGGGAAAACACTGCTTTATATGAACAAAAAGCAGTTAAATTCACAAAGTCGAGAACTTTTTTTCCGAGCATTTCATATGCTCAAAAAAATCCAACAGGGAGAAATTGATTTGAGTAAGTGCCTGTGAGTCAAGTGGTCAAGTGCGCGTAATTGTCTTGGATTTATTTTGTTAAAAAAATTTGTGTGAAGTGAAGAAGTGAAGCAGTTAAACGATTCGCGGGAAAAAATCTCACGAAATTATACCGGAACGTGAAAATAGTTGAGGGAGGTGGGTGGCAATATTCGGAAGGGAGTTAATCCTATTAATCCTATGTCCAAAATAGTTGAGAATACCGGAAGAGGCTGAGCAGATGAAGCCGGCAGAAATTCCGTAGGAGACCCAGGGAGTACCGAGACATCTATCATCAATTCAACAGGGGCAGGTAGTACGATTGCCCCATCAAGGTCGGTGGATTCAATCCATTGTAGTGAATAGGTTATAAGGGAGGGGTCTAAGTTTTTTTACCAGTCTGCGAGGCCCGTAGTACAGCTTGGGCACGAGGAAATTTCAGACAAATGAAAAATGGAATTAAAATTCAAAAGATTCCGGAATGAAATATTATGGTAGGACATTTTAGAGTCCGAAATTTTGACAAAACTAATTTGCTTCAATTGGAAAAAGAAATGATATTTTGATAGCTTCAACTTCAACTTTGACAAATAAGCCGCAGTTGTGCTAATTTCTTAAACATATTACAGAGCGCCTGAAATTTCTCGAGTCGAGGGAAGTAGGTGTTTATAAGCATAGTTAAGAGCTATAGGTGTACGTGAAATATAATAATGGAATTGAATTGAGACTTCTTTATCTCTCTCTCTCTCCCTCTTTCTCCCAGAGAGGGAGCCAGATCGATGGGCCGGCCTCAGTTGATGGGCTGAGGCCTTCTTGAACTCTCTCTCCTTACAGGTTTCTTAGGGCATCCTGACACAACATCGGGCCACCAGGATGCATGGGTGGTTGGGGCATGGTCCAAAAGGGGGAGGTAATACCACCTGACTCCCCCCAACGAATGCAGGTAGGGGGCGCTCCCTTGCGTCACCAGGTCCTCCTTTGTTTTTTTCTTGTTGTTTTTTTTATTTATTTCTTAATTTCTTTTTTCTTTTTTTCTCCTCCTTTTTAGACCCCCCCTTTATTTCTAACCCCTTTTCCCAATCCTTCCCCTTTCGTCCTGTATAATGCGGCATAATTTTCTGCTGCGAGGAGATGCGGAGGAGGCGGCGGTTTGGGTAAACCCACCCCACACTCTCCGCATATAGCTGGCCGTCAAGCATGCCGCTCCGCCCCATGCTTCCTTCGTCGTGTCTCTGGGCTAGCTCAGCCTAGAGCATGAGGCTCGTTTGAGTCCTCGCTCTGCCCTGCACGGCCATGAGCTAGTCCTGAGCACACTCACCACCTCTCGGGCTGTCTCTGGCAGCCCTGACCATCCCTGATCAGCAACACCAGATGGAATCCAGGACCGCAACCACCGGAATCAACAGCGAAGGGGCAGAGAGGCGCCAGTTCTTCAAAAAGGTAGACCAGCGAGGCGACAGCAAGTCCCAAATTGAACAACAGCTTCTAAGGTCGGTGAATTTTTCTTTTCCCTTTTAGGAAAAATAAGTACGAGAGAGGGAGGCCCGAAGCCCTCGCCCCTTCGGAAGTCTAAACATCTCCGGAAATTATATCGGGAACATAGTGCCTATAGGCCTGATAGAATCAAGCCACCAGGGTGCATGGGAGGTTGGGGACTGGCCATGCGGAAGCCATGTTGTGGTCGCCTTCACGTACTACCTAACCTCTCCACCGGCCGGCACTTCTCACTTGGAGAAGTCAGGTCGGCGTTCGAAAAGTTATCTAGTTGACCACTGGACTTCCCTGTAAAGTGAGCGGAAATGGCTGAGAGCATTGCCAACAGGAAGGCACAAAGAAAGTTCGAGATGACCTATTCCAAGGCATCTCTGAGTGTGAATTGTGGGAAAAGGAAGAAACGCAGCCTCACGCCATAGAGAACCAGACACGTCATTTTTTAGGCGTGATAAAGTGCTAAGTGGTGAAACTTATAAAGGAGTGCTGTAAAATAGTGCGGAAAATTCGAAAAGGCTTTCGAAAGTGAAGTGGTCTCGTGATATAAGTGAATCCCTCCGAATTTGAACAAATTGCAACAATTAATATTATCGCAGCATATTTTCCCAAACCTTGGTTTTACCCGTACACCCAAGCTAAGAGGAAAAAAAGTGTTTTAGCTTGCACGAAGACTCGTTTGGTCCCATACAGAGATTGTTTTGCTTGCTCGATAGCATTTTTTTTGGATTAATAGAACTAGACCCCGACCGGATAGAGCATAAGAAACCCCACTGGGCAATTTCCCACGTGTCGATTTTAGAAGAGGTAAATGCATAAAACAAAGGCATTTGGGTTTAAAATAAAAGATCTATATTCGTGAAAACTGGTAAACGAAAAACCGTACACAGCGATGATCCCGTGCAGGGAAGAGTTCGCTGAGTGATAGGGCCCTAGAGGAATTCTGGCGAGGCAGGGCAATCGAAGATCGAACCGGTGCCCCAACGCCAGAACAATCGAATCACGCATCTGGAGCTCAACGGCCGAGTGTTCCCACCAGGTGCATATAACGACATTTTTGCAGCACGCAGACTGCCGTAGCGACACAGGGGAAGGTAGGGAATACCTGTCCGTACCAGGTCGGTGTAAATAGTGATTCTTTTTTTCTTATTTGTAAAGTATGAGGGAGGTTCCTGAACACACATCACATTCCCAAACGCAACAGCCACCACGACAAAATTATGAAGTCAAATGTCCAATAAAACAATAAATAATTTGCATGTAACAAAATTGAATTTTTCAATACAAGAATGTGTAGATTTAAGCTTGCGTTTTAAGCTTAATTTCGATAATTCTATTTCACTTTTTTTACTTCATTGAGGGTCGAGACTTGACAGGCAGATAAGCATTCGTGAGCGCTCATTTCACAATTTAGCCTAAAGATTTGCCACATAAACAATCCTAAAGATAACACATTTACGCCCTGTGCTTCATTACAACCTTTCAAAAGTAAACTTTCAGGAGTGTCTTATCAAAACAATTGTAAAAAGTTACTAATTGCTAATAAAATAGTGAAAGGGGTGTTTAAAAAGTTACTAAAAATAGTACTTACCTACTTGTATTGTGCAATATTTGCCGGATATACACTTATCTTGAAGTAATGCCATAATTTATGAGACAAATTAGGACCACAATGCTCAAAGTACATCACTTTTTTCATAAACTAAATGCTACGAATATTTTGTTCAAATACCACAAAGGTGTTATATTGCGTATAAAAAAAAACGTTCTAATATTTAGAGAAAAAAAACTATAACTAAAGAAATATTTAGGTGTACACTTGTGGCTTCCTCCTGAACAACGTGGCGTAATCAAATCAGAAATAATAAAATTAAATAAATAAATCCGTAACTAAGATTTGAAGGTCACGATAAAATTACAAATTTGACTTTATTCTTATTAAAACAAAAGCGATTTATTGTCTAAGAATTCAATTATCAAGAAGTTACCATTAAAATTTATTGCACTTGTCCTGGACACAAACAAGCACTGAATTTAATCAAATTAAATATTATCTTAAAAAATATTACGGTTTCCATTGGACGATTCCGATTTTACGGTTGATTTCAGATAGTATTACACCAGCAAGCTCTTGTTTTTCAGCAGAAAGCCTAAAGGTAATAACATGGAATTAATTACCTTAGTTTGTTCGTGAGCAAACAAAAATTATACTTTGCAACCATGTCGTAGCCGCCGTCAACCTCTTCCTTTTTCTTTTGTCTCCTTTTGGCTCTGATAGCGGCAGTTTCTCTCTTTGCTAATTTCTCCTCATTATAGAATTGTTTAGGCCGCTAGAAATAAAAACAGTTCAATAAAAAAAAAAAAAACAGTAACTTGTTTGTACAAAATGCCTACCCTTGGCCTTTTCTTGTTTTTCTTATCGAATTGCTGTGAATCATAAAAATTAGGCTTTTCCCGTCTAACACGTCCTGTACGTCGTCTTTCTCCCATTTTGGGACTTGGCCCTCTTATTATTCGTCTGCTTTGGAAAAACGAATATCCACATTTACAGGACTTGGATGCAACTGCGACTTGAGTGTCACATTTCGGACAACTTTTCGCAATCATCCTATTTTTCGCCATTATATCTTGCAGAAAATCGTATCGTAAAATCAATTTGAAAGTAAGTTTTTATTAGTCTACCAGACGCAAAGATAGAATTAGATTACACGTCTGTGATGGAGCTCTGAATTAACAAAACTATGCACAAACTTTTCACGAAATATCCACTTTTATAAATTTTCGCGCCTCTCCTCCTGACACTTCTCAAACAAGGAAAATGCAATGTGGATCAGCATTGCCAGAACCCAGAAGAATGAAATCATTCTAGTTCAAACTCAGTGACACCTGCATTATCTTGCGGAGAATAGCGAAAGTTAATACAAAAATTGAATTTCCGCTTTGCATAAAAATTTTCGAAGTAAAAGTTCAAATTTTCTGGAGGCTGTATAGAAATATATATCGGACAAAAGATTAAGAGTACAAATTGGTGGTATTTGACAATGAACACGTAAAAATTAAGAACTTTTACTTAAAGTTCCCAACAGTTAAAATCTCTTACTGTCATTTTTCAAGATGTGTGCCTTGTGTAGAATTTTGCATTTTTAATTAACCATTAAAAACTCTTGACTGGAGTTGAGAGGAGAAGTCGTATTCTCAAATGTTTATTGAAAGTTCAGAACTTATTCAGGGTCTTGGGAAAATGAGTTCAGAACTACCACCCATTTTTGGTGGATTTTAACATCCGGAGTTGCAGATTTTGTTGTAATGTGGAGTATTTATTAAAAAATTTGCAGTTTTTACTTGCACTGAGGAATGATTTTAATTTGTTAAGCATGACGTTAAAATATAAAGAAAAAGCCCGTGTCAGTGAGTATGCATCTCAGGAAAAGAAAATATTTGCGCAAAATAAAATTTAAAAACGGCAATTACAGACTTTGAATTTAAAGTAAGTTTTTAATATTAAGAGCGGCTTGTGTTACAATTCAGTTGAAATGATAACGAAATAGTATCACTTCCGCTAAATACAATTCCTGCAATGCAAGTAAAGAAGTAAAAGGCAATTTTCTTAGTTCTACATCACTGACAGTGCAACTAGCAGGTAGAAGACTGCGTGATTTGTATCAAAATAATTAATTTGTGGTAAAGATTGCTTTTGATAGTAATTTATATGCCAAAGTCGGATTTTTATTCAGGTTTTAAAGTTCCAAACTGTTTTATGAATATCAATTCCATGACCTGCAACTATGGGATCCATTCTGAGATCCAATTCGCATGAAAAAATATTTCCACGTAACTTTCACTTCATATGAATGCACCGAGATTCACGTGAATTGTAAGAAAATGGTTACTCATAATTATTACCGTGAAATATATTTCAATAAATAATATAGGTTCTCATTGACGGCACATAAGCATATTAGTAGCAAATAACTAGATTTTTTTGTTCATTAAATTATATTGAAGTTGGTGTAAACAAAAGATAAAATATCTCTACTATCATTTTCCTATCTCTCTACTATTATGGCGTGGAGGACGTAGTCCGGAACATGGAGGGCGAGTTGACAGTGGCCGGATACCAGGCCTGATTCTTGGGGTGGACGGATGATGGACTTTGTGTCCAGGGCAGGGCTGGTGATTTTGATCACTGGATCTTCGTCGACCTTCCGGAGGCCTGGTTATAGAGAGACAATTCTGGACGTCTCCCTGGCGACGAAATGCTTAGATGCACGGGCGCAGGGTTAGCGGGTGATGGAGGACTATACAGCCTGCTTCTTCGTTATCCTCAAAGCCTGAATGCCCCGGTATCCATTGTACCGTTAGGTGGTTCCGTGCTCCAATAATAGCTAGCACTTGGATACATTCCCACACTAGTTTTGATTTGATTTGATATACCCCCGCCTGGAATATTTTTGCAAATCTCCTTAGGCTTTGATGTATCTTAACCCTGAGAGCGACAACATATATTCCTGCTCCGACCCCCTCTTCGGTTTTAGAGCCATCCGTGTACCAGATTAGGGCTCTTTTTCATGGTTGTGAACCACGGCCTCCCTGTTCGATATACTGACTCTAAAGGACAAACAGAAGTTATATTTGGTTAACATTCTGTCTGCCACCATATTCAATACTGGTTCTGATTTTATCCCATCAGATAAGGAGATGTGATTCTTGGAGCTCCCGTCTAACATCGCCGCTTTCGCCTCATTCTCAATAGTTTTAATAAGGGACGGTAAACACAGTAATGCTTCCATAGCCACCATCGATGTAGTGCGCATGGCACCAGTTACACTTATGCAAGTCTGAACGCGAGTAAATCCCATTCGTATTTGCCGTAACTTCGGGTCGGCCATAATGTTATACCGTATTCTAGGACTATTAAAAACCTTGAACTAGCCATTAACGACATGCTTGACTGGAATGATCACAAGGATTACATTGTCAGTCGTATCTTTGGTACCTTAAGAAAACTTTCTTACAGCGCTAACTTCATTTCAGTTGAAACGCGATTGTAACTCGTTGCGCGTACTGATTTCCCTTATTTTAACCTACTGCAGCGAAATCAACTCTAAAACGGATTCCTTATCATCCAGGAAAATTCATGTGGCATACAATTCTGCGTTGCGATACATCTTTAGATTGAGACGAGCATGCGAATATAATTGCTCAACGGCTCTCTCTCAACTTTCTTCAACTATCGCAATAGAATTTTTGTTGCTTTTTACCTGCACTAGGATAAGGCTTACCATAATTGTGCAATGGTCTTTTCGAATAAATGAATATGAACTTATTGAGCCCAGGCCAGTCAACTCGTTTAAAATGCCATAGAGTAGTCTCTTGAAGGTAATAAAATAAAATTTTACGCGTTGGAATGCAATAATTGTGCTGCGCTAATATTTCTTTCACATTGACACGAACTCTAATCGAATTTTAAAAGACAACTTAAGAAACAACCATTTGATATACTCCACTCCATACTGTCTTGAAGAGAATAAAACATCGGAGCACATTCCCTGCGAATGTGAGACAGTCGCATTTTTGGGGCACATCTGATAAGGCCTGCAGACTTTGAGAATATTTCCTTCAAAAAGATAGTGCTCTTCCTTGAAAGAGTGGAGCTGATGGAGGAACTATGGTTAGTGCTGAGCACAAAAGGCCAATATATGGACATAGTGCACGGGCTATGACAGCCCTGCTACAGTTTAATTCTAATTCTACTCCACATAAATAAACTTGAATCAACTTATATCTTTCTAACCCAAATAGTAGATACCTTTGTCTCCTATCAAGAGTGATTCCATTGCAAATAGTCGAAAAACTTAATTCAATTTGAGGAAATAGCACAAAGTGAAAACCATGGTCAGAATCAGAACTCATAAACCATGAACTAAAATATGTTTGAATTATTTTGCCTGGTAGAACTCTGGTTTGTGGTTTACCTTTCCTTTCTAACCAGAAGTCCAGAACAACCCCAACAAGTTTTTGAATAGCTTCCTGTGTTTGTTGTACGTTGCCACAGTAACAGTTGTTCGCATTGAATGTTTTTACAAGTAAATTGCTCAGTTTTCATTGGGAATAAGCATAAATGCCAGATAATGGAGACTGCAAGCTATTTTTATGTTTTTATAACTGGTCAAATAGAATCAGCCCAGTTTCCTCTTGGGCCTGATGGTTCCCAAGTCTTTTGTCGGTACGAAATTGTGGCTGGAGCAGATTGGGAGTTAATATCAGGCACAAAAACCGGAATTACACAATGTTCAGTTCCTAGGAGTAGTGGAGATGTGGAAATTGTATTTAATATGCCTATAGAAGGGACTTTCAAGTCTACAAATCCATTTGGATGTAAGGAATTATGTGAGTTAAAGGGATTTTTTTTTAAATTTTGTTTTATTCTTTTAAGGGCCACAAATAGTTATCAGTGTTTATGGAAAAAATATGTGGGGAGCAGAAACTGCACTTGGATACGCTAGAGCACACTTACCTATATTCGGAGGTGAAATGAATCGTGTTTCTGTTCCAATTATAATACCACGGTGTACGCAATTATTAGCAGAGCTGAGCAGTTGGATAACTGGGAAGAATCCCGAGCTTAAAAATCCAAAAATTTTGTTAGAAGGTACAAAATCTAAAGGTGAGTACAGGCTCCTGTTTTCTTCTTTTTATCGGGGAAAAAATCAAATTTTTTAAATGTATTTGAATGTGAGGGATGTATTGGTGGCGGAGTTGCCACTGCTCACTCAAAGAAACTATCCTTGATAAATCATCTTCTGGGGCAATGATAGAATATGTCAGTATCGAGCTCAAATCTTCCTCTGATAACTTTGTTATAGTTGGTATTTACTGTCCACCAAATTGTTGTAGCCCAGATCATGCAGTTTGAACTTGAGAATTCCTTATTCCACTTTATGTCGAGGCATGAAAATGTCTTAGTTTTTGGCGACTTTAACATTAACGCGTGTCCAAATGACACAACATTTGACAATTTTGCCCACCTATTCCAAACCTTGGATCTTAAAGTTGTCAATAGCATGCCCACTTATCAAAATGCATCTAGCTCCTCCCAGTTAGAGTACATGCAACTAGTTGTTTAGGACATCTCCTCTATCAGGATCAATTAAGTCCGCCCAGTAATTTTGATCATGACTTTCTTTTTATTACTTAGTAGATTCGTGTTAGATTCTGTAAATGCTTCTACCTCATTTACCTACCGTGATTTTAAGAATATAAATGTTGATTTACTGTTTTCTGAGGTTCTCAGCATCGCATGGGATGAGATCTATGCTTGTGATGAATTGGAGGACAAGGTGCAGGGCCTCACACGGAGAGTACAGCATTTATACGATAAGTACATCCCCATTAAAACATGTTATATTCGAAATCAGAGATGTCTCGCTCTCTCGACTGATACCGAAATCGAAATTCTAAAGTTCATCGGATCGGAGTGCGGGAAGGCTCGTGCGAAATGGGATGGCCTGCTGAGCGCGTGTACAAAATTTGGGTGAAAAAGACCGCGTATTTGGGGAACCACATCAATTTTAGTGAAATCACCCAGGAAGACGCCTGCAAGTACGCAATTTTGGTTTTTGGCTCATATCTCGGGAACCACGGGGCGGCCCGTGGTGGGGGCAATTTTTTCGGAGCCTCTGAACTCCGCCCTCTCGACTGGCGCCGAAATCGCGCCAAAAAAATTTCCGACCAATTCGAGCAAAATTCATGGGCTATAGCCTAGGCA
>QYTT01088230.1:18727-43567 GCA_006980735.1 Dasypogon diadema | reverse complement strand
TATAACACCAAGTGACGAAGTAAAGCAAATATATTCTGATGGAAAGTATATAGTACAAAAATTGGACAGCTTTGGCAGTAAAAAATTATTAGGTATATCATACTCCATCTTTTTACAGAAATCTAATGGTATAATGAAACGTGTGTTAGATGGAGGAAATGCTAATATGAAAACCATTACTTTTGGGTCGATCAAAAAATTTAGTAACTATTTTTTTTTTTAAAGAAAGCAATGTTCTTTTAATTCATCTTTCTTTCTAAGATTGTAATCAAGTTTAGGGTAATATGAAGAATAACATAAAAGTACTAATACCTGCGCAATTTGTTAAACTTCCACTGACTCCTTAAAGTTGGGTGACTGCAGTTCTTAATTTGTTCCAATTTTAATTTTAACTTGTTTACCATACACCCAAATTTCCCAATTTTCCTTTTTTCTCATGATTTTTTTCCTCATAACAATTTGCTACTAGTGATAAGATTGTAAAGCTTGTAGTAGCCGTTAAATAAAATAATAATAATAAATAAAATAGTATAGTGATTGAGGTAGAAAAAACGTGTATTGTTATTGCCAAGGATAGTTATGAGTCTAATACCCTTGCCAGCAGTATTTCTAAGCTGTAATAAATCCTTATTGTAGCAAGTTTAGCAGTTTGGTTCCTTATTCAATATTATCAGCAGCGGTAAAAACGTCCCACGTATGGTATTATTTGCATCTTCAGTCTGTATAGAGATTGTGATTTTAAGTACATCCCAACTAGAATGAACGTATTCTTTTTCACATCATCAAACCACCTCAGACGAGGGTTTTCACATTTCCCGTTCCTTTAGCGCTATCTTCCGGGGCAAACTTTGATATCCTGGGGCGTTAGCACTTTAATATCGCTCCAAATTAAGGGCTACAAGCCCTCCTAATCCCTTTTTTACCCCATCTCCACTTTCCTTTCCGGCATGACTGTGTATGGCAGCATAGGACATTGGCATAAGCTTTGGCTGCACCGTGAAAAAAGGTTAAGAACAAATTAGACAGAATGGTAGTAAGCTCTTCTCTTTAAGATATTGCTTTTGAGAAAAGTCGTACTCGTTGGCAAATGTAATTACAACTGACCATGTAATTTCTAAAATGTTAACAGTTTCTTTCACTATCGCTAAAATTCCATTTTTAAAAAGAAATAAGCGTTTTGGGTTAATCCTTCAACATTCTTAAGATATAAATTTTGTTTCTGGCATTTTGTGGGAATTTTATTTACGGTGTTTCCCAATTAACTCTGCTGTTGATAAAAAAAACGTTGTTTTTCCCTTAATTAAAAAAAAATACTTAACCCCTTAAGATATTGCGGTATCAAACCCGTTTTCGTCAATTGGCAGTCCACATCATTAGGGTTTCTCTCAAGAGTCCATTTTAATGTCCTGCTAATTTTAGACAGCAAACATGTCCTTAACATCTTAGACTAGGGGATTTAATAAAGTTGACTCCACGGTCAAAGACTTCATGCAATGCATGAGTAATGTAAAAAATACAAACCGCTTAAGTAATGAAGGATCTTGAAAGCAAAATTCCAAAAGTAAAAACAACGAACTCAAACTGGATAAAATTACAATTATTATGGGCCTTAACAAATTCCTTTGTTGTTTGAAAAAGTTTTTCCGAACTAATTCATTTTAATGTAATTATAATTAAAATTAAACTAAGTAACTAACTTGCTCATAGGAAACGAAACGGTATATAGTTCCATTGTCTTTACTTCTTACTTCAGCAGAAAGCAGAAATTAGAATTGAGTTGAGGAAAGAGAGGAGGAAAAATAATAGAAAAACTGTCTTATTTTCCATGACGGAGATTGCATAGTGCAATGTCCGTTGTTTTGCATACGCAGGATTAACGATACACTGACATTGTATTGCTTCTCGGATTTACGGATAATTAAAATACACTCCAACTGTAATTCAGTTTGAAGTCAGCTGCAAGAAGCTCTACTAAGATATTGTACCAAGATTCTGAAAAGCAATTAAGGACCTCATTAATGAAAATATGTTTTTTAATAATTTTCTTTTAATCTTCTAAATAATAACTTGAAAATAAGTAACGACCACTCGACTACAATTACTCCAATACATGCACATTTTACATAATTTATGGCATTAGACTTTTCACTTTTGGTCTAAAAATATTAATTTAATCTCGCTTCAGTCGACTTTTAATTTTTTATGTCATAGGGAGAATATTATATTTTATTCTTGCGTAATGGATATAGATACATATATATAGTTCTAGTGTTTAATATATTAACACAATCTACTTAATAATAAACTTATCAACAGAAAGAGATTTAACCACCATCTCATAAAATTGAGTATTTGTTCACACGATCAATTCAGGGGGTTTTTTAAGAATGCTACGAAATTTGAACAAAAGTTGTTATTATGGCGTACGAGAACTGCAAATAACAACTATCTTAAAGTAAAGATATTTTCTGAAAGTGAAATTGAAGAAGATCTCTAAAGATAATCAAGAAAATGAAAAAATAAGGGAGATCCAGCAGATACATAATTTGCGGTAGAAGGAGTAAATTTGCCGAAACGCATTAGTTCAAGATCTTCGTTACTGATATTCGAAACGCCAATCTAATAATACAAAATGGAACATAAAGAGGGAGGAAATACGCTAGAATCTCAAACGATAGGAAAAACAACTGAAATTACTATATGAAAAGCAAAAACAAGAAACAACTCAAGACATCTATGGAGCAAAACCTTTGGACCTGAAGTTGTCGAGTTGGAGGAAATTAAGTAATCTGAGGAGAAGAAAGAATACAGAATGCTTTCAACGTTTCGTTTGTATGAGAATCAGACATTGGAATATGGGCGTACTTTAGAGGAAGAGATTTTGTCGAAAGGTCGAAAAACTCACTTTTCATGTAAAATGGGTGACATGGTCTTGTTACGCAATTTTCTGCGGTACCAGTTTCTTTTGCAGTTTATACACAGCTTCACAACTTTGAATCGCCTCTTCACTTTGTCCACGATGGTCATGTAATTGCGGCTTTTGCTTTTATACCTCTAAGGTACATACATACACTTGTTGTCATCATAACTCATTCTGGACATAAATTACAATCAGACGGTTTCGATTTTCCTGAACTGAACTAGAAACCGAAGGCCTAGATGTGCTCGAACATCTTGAAAAATTCTCATCAACGATTGGTCAAGATGTTGAGAATTTGCGACATTACTACATATAGTTTATATAGAATGATCAATAAATGATTGGAATGTTCTGATATCGGTAAATTTATTGCGTGTAAGAGCAATTTCAAAAGAGTTGCAAGAATTTTTTCCGCGAACTACCTTAACTACTTGAGCAGTACCTCCATAATCGAGAGTAGTTTATCCACTTTATATAATGACATCTACAGAGATTTGATGAGCCTACAGATAAAGTGTTTAGAATATATTGAATAAATCATTTAAATAACAAATTATATACACACTGTTTATTTTTACCTCACAGTCTTATGTTAACACATCAACATTTCCGTTTTACCTTCTAGAGATTAAGATAAATTTGAATGATGTTCATTTGAACAAATTACGTAAAGTGGTGTTTACCATAAAGTACTCTTTTTGTTAGGAAGGAGTTAATAAGGCGTAACACGTTCACATGGGTATAGAATATGGGATAGGTAAATTTATTAAATGCTAGGTATTATCTGAAATCAAATTACGGGTATAATAAAAATGTGGCATAATGATAAATGATTCGGTCATCTAAATAGAAAAATCTGAAGATCTTACGAACATTAAATGTGGCACGTAGAAGGAAGCTACAGGATAATAATAAGATAAAAATGATTTATTGCATTATGGAATTGAAACTATAAGTTGAATATATCGAAGGGAACAAGTTGTAGAATATTTTAGATTTCTAATAAACCAAAATCAAAAATAATTTTTAAGAAGGGTCTCTTAGAAGCGGCATGTAAAATAATTGTGTTTGTTATCTTCTCGAGGGAATCCGTTTCCTGAGGATAAGTTGATCCGGAAAATGTATAATTAGTAAAATCATCTATTAAATCAGTTTTTTCACAACGAACAAGACACGGACACAAAGCATGCTTTTTCGTTTCATTCTCGGGTTTTTCTCCTTTTTTGTTTTGCTTATGCTGGTGTGAAGAGTTTATGTTTCATTAATGTAACTCTGGGTTGTCGTTATGACTGCTTGCTTTTGTTTCGCTTCCAGTGTGAGTGTCCACGTATAAGCGTCACCCATGTCATGACGACACACTTCGCGTAGAAGGGAGAAACGATCAGGAAGAAGATCTATTTGGAGATCTCAAGGAAGCCTTGAATGGAAATTTTAGCCCTAGAAAGGTAGCACACTCGCTCAAAGGAATCATTTAGTACAGAAGTGGCTCTCTGACAACGTCGATATGTTCTGGCCAATCAATTTTAGCCTTTACACTCGACTATTATTTGTAGAACATAATAATGAAGGATACCAACAAATCCAAACAATCCAACGTGACATCCTTTCGGGCCGCTATTTAAAACATATTTTAGGACAGGAATTGCAGCAATGATCAAAGCTGAGGGACTCTATATTGAGTAACAGAGTCCAATAAGGGTCACTTAAGACCAATATAAACAGTTTGTCTAGTAAAATGTTTTTATGTCCAGATACTAATGGCGCGCCTTATATTTAAATTGAATTTTCAAAATTTACAATTAGTATTGAAAGTAATAAATTTGTATTCCGTTGTATTCAGCACATACAAAAGCGTTGAATACTTTTTTTGTTGTCCATGTGTATCTGGAACAAAGATATTTAAAAAAACTAATTGCGTTATCTTTTTCTTAAGAATAGTGAAAGCCAAAATTATCCAGCACCCAAGACCTACATTAAAACACATATAAAATAACAAAACAAAAACTTTACGGATAAATCTTAATTCTACGGTCATATTTCACCTAGAATGCAATCTGTGACCCATTTTTTAATCTTCGAGCTCGGCTACCTTTACTAATTTAAAATACTGCAGTAGTTGTTTTCGCATATAAATAAACCAGCCATCCCGCTGAGTTATTTTATTGGCCGTACATTCCATAAAGGTAAACAAAAAAGTAAACACAGCTTCCACACCCGTAATCACGAGTAATGAGATTATTCGAACAATAACAAAGTAAAAGATCTTAATGTACGAGTATCTAGCTCAAAAACTGTATGAAATATAAAACGGTGTCAACACCCAGCATGACTTCTTTAATGTGAGAAAAACAGTTGAAGAACTCCACCAGAGAACATACCTTCTCCGAGAATTTAAATGCAATAAACATGTACTGGAGTCTTGAAACAAAAGTGAAACAATGCTGAAACTTTCTTGCACGTCGCGTTTTCAATAAATCCTGAAACATAAAAGACACAAAAAGTAGTACTAGATCTGCTCTGTACTGCCGCACAAACCAGAGGGACAATTCCTCGAGAAATCTATGTCAGATCAGAGAAAAGTAGAAGTGGAATTCGTGAGTGCAAGTCATCCAAATGCAAGAAATTTATGCTGAGGAGATATCCTCTTCAGAAAGCGATAGAAGTGGAACCTGCTGCTTAAGGCTTTGATTTTTCGAAAAGCTTCGCAAACAGAGTATTAATATCGTACCCACAGGGTTGATCGCTCCTCTTCTATTTACAATCGGACCATCTTGAGTTATTTTGTGCAAAACATCTCGACTAGCACAGCATCTTCGGGTACGTGGGAGAAGAGTTACAAATGCAACATGAGCTCCAACCTGACAATATTGAATATTCGTGATTTCTTATTTCGTTAAATGCTAATAAATGTAGACATTACAACAATTGCTGCAAGGGAATATGACGTCGGGATCACATGGAAGTCGGATGTGAAGGGATCCCTGAAGGAAAATAAATGCCAGCGAAATTACTTTGTTTCATTTCAAATGGATTATAGCACAGGTATCCACACAGCATCGGAAGAGGGTAATGGAGAAAAAAACAGCCAAATCTGACTATCTGGTTCTAGTTATTGCACGCTGTGGATACGTTTTCTCGGTATCCGTGGCAATCGCATTGTGGGTGGATTGAGTATTAAATTAAATGAGGAACTTCATTAGTTGCACTCCTCAAGTGAATTTACATACGTAAAGGCGGGTTAATTGAAAACCACCGTATGTTCGCCTATTTCAATATATGCTTGAATGCATGTTATTATGCTGCACACAGGTTGAATGGCCTTGGCTTCATTGAATTGATATCTCTAAGAACTTTTGCAAGTAGCTGATTTTAAATGCAAGTTTATAATGAGAAGTGCTTTAACCGTACACTCTGCAGCATTTTGCTGTTTAACTCAAACAGGAAACTGCTAAATTGCTCGAAAGAATTTCGTTGCAATGGTCAAGTGGCGGAAATAAGGATTTTAATTTATTAACTTGCAAACTATAAGATAAAGTTTACATTCACTTTTATAAGGGTAGCTGCCGAGATATGGAAAAAAATTTCGGAAACGCAAAAAGTAAATATTCAAAACGGACTACTACTTTTTATGAATGAATGAGACAAAGAAATTTATTCTACATTTTTACACTCATACCAAAGATTGCAAGCTCAAATCGGAATTTATTTCTATCAATATTAATTAGAGATTGCTTTTAATTGTTGCTAACGTTTTTTGTAAATCAATAAAAAAATAGTAAATATATTTTCACCATTTGAGTTACAACTTGCGGGTTGGGTATAATACATTAGCTGTGTTTTTTTTGCATCTGATCCGGATCATTGAAAATTTTGAATTGAATTAACCCCTAAACTGCGTATAAGTAGTTGATATTTTCAGAGTCTGAAAAATTAATCAAATTGCTGTGATTTTGAACCGTAGGAAATGTCAAAATAGAACCTAGAAAATATCGAGTTCACGTTTTGAGGTTTTGAATTGTTTAACATCATGGCAATCTGATGAATTTTTTTAGGTTTCAAAATCGCTGATTATTTTCCTGTCTTTAAAAGGTTAACTTAATTCAAAATTTTCAATGATCCGGATCAGATGCAAAAAAACACAGCTATTGTCTACGATCAAAGCTACCCACTTTTAATCTTGAAAAGTTGTTTCTATTTTTGACATTTTTTCATTCATTTCAACGAACTCACTATTTTATGTTATCTGTTTTATATAAGCTAAAGTTATTCTACAAAATGTGAGATCTTCCAATGTCTTTTTAAAATCAGTAAATCAGTTGTTAAATTTACTTATTTCTATTATGAGAAAAATCTGCCTCTTCTTCAGCTACAACTGTTCCACATCGTAACTCAATACTGTCTACCAATGGTTTCATTTTTTTCTATGGACAATAGAATAATTGGTAGAAATCATTGGTGTTTCAACTTTTAATAGATAAACTAATGCATCGATTATGGACACGGTATGTTTCTCCAGTTAATCATATGAAAGATGAATATCAACAACTTCTAACGAGACTAACTTTTCGAATGACTTTATGCTAACAGGCAAAAGAAAAGACATCTTATAACAAACAAATTATATGTATGATACATTTTAATGCTTCCTTTAAAAAACTTTGTCAGGTTGCTCAAAATAGCCAAAATCTTGGCGTAGTAGCAGCAGTTGCCACACACTTCCATTATCATATGTACTGAATCGTACAGGAAATATGACTTGCTACATATTTATTTCTTCGTTGTTCATAATCAAATACTGTGGATATAGTAACTAAAACAGTTATGGAACTATGTATGTTCTTTCTTCATCTATTAGTAGATAAAAATGTTCGCCATATCTAATTCTAAGCATGGGATTCAATTATACTACAGCATGGAAATTATAATAAAAAAAGGTGACAAAAGTCTTAGTCACAAAATTCAAGCCCACTTTAAAAGACATTATAGTATTTAGTAGATAGTCCTACGGAAAGTAGATCGACATTTTTTAAAGGTTTTGCTTCATTCATCTAAAGAAATACTTTCAACGGGAGGTTCTATTTTGAAAACTCGAAAAACAAGAGTGAATTGGGCTCTATTTTCTAATGAAAAAAGGTTCTATAATTCTTACATTCTTATGTAAAAAAATATATTTATGGGATAAAAGTTTTTCTGTTAATTATTAATGACAAAACCTCGAAGTTAAGTGCAAAGCTAATATGTCCTTGAATGCTGGGACGTCTAAGCCTTTGAAATGCCTCGGAAACCAAAAATAAGAAAGCCACATTAAAGCTGACAAAATTTAGGAGCCATGAACACATTTTCGTGTCAAAAATAAGAAAACTAAATAACTAGTGCACAATAGAAAACTTATAACCATTTTTAAGCATTTTTTCAAATTAACCACGCTAAAAACAGAATTTTTCATTAGAAATTTGTATAAACTCATGGTCCCAAAAAAATGGCCTAGTTCGTCTGACTAAAATTGCAAAGTAATCGGTTGACCTACATGTCGCACGAACATGTTAGCGACTATAGATGAAAAAATTGTACTCGTTCTGTCACTTATATGTACTATACTATGTTTGCGTGTATGAATATGTGCAGGCCCATAGAATTTATTTCTTATACCTCATTCTATAAACCTAACGCAAACAATTTCGTCGAATTTTCAATCATGCAGGGTGTACGATCTAAATTCTGAAAAAGTTCGTAAAACCGTTTTAGTACCTTATAAACAAGTGTAAATATAATATACTGAACTTTTGAGCATTGATAGGGCTATTTTAAATGATCTGAAAAAAATTCTTGAATAATACTTAATTTAAAAATAATTAATGTGTACTGAAATATCTTCTACTTTCTTATTTCAGAAAGCCGTTGCCTGTAGTCTATTCCGAACCAAAATGATTTCACGGAAATTATCGCGAACATTTATTTTCTGCATTCTGCTTATGTCGACAAGTCTATCAGTGAGTGCACGAAGATCACGAATAGATCTTCCCAGAACGAATTCGGCAGATGCACCAGTTAATGATAACATCGCAACGGCAACAGGATCAGAACCATCTAAAATTCCAGTATCAGCAGAGTTATCAGATGCATCAGCACATTCATCAGCAGCGGATTCAGCGGCAATGCCATCACCATCAGTACCTTATGATCAAGGCAATGCTATGGAGGACAATGACACGCCAAACGCTAATGGACAAGCCGAAGAAGAATGTGATCCTGACATGATTGGCTTTGAAATCGTTACCGGGTAAGTTGCCATTTGTAATACTGAACAGCAAATACGTCATATTATATAATTATTTTTACGTAATACAATCGAAAGTAGATTGATTATAAAAGGAAGCACGAACAATCCCTATGTAAAGTATAATTTTCTTCCGTCGAAGGGAAGAGATAGGGAATTCTTTTACAATTCCGTATTATTTCGAATGAAATCAATTATCAGTAATTGCACGCTGCGATGATTGCAATAGAGCCACGAACATAGGCTCGATCAGTCACTGAAAATCTGTTATTAGTTTCTTATTACACTCACCGTCAAAGCTAGCTAGAAAAGCACACGTAATGGATTACACCTCATAGTCATAGTATTCCCCCTTCCTATTATCATCTAGCGCACGCGCAGATGAGTCGTTGGCAAAGTAAGATGTCACGTTAATTATCATGTACTTACCTGAAAATAGAATAAAACAAAACCTCATTAGCTTTTCGTATTGAATTAACAAATTTTTATTATTCTCACATCCTTGCAGGTACGTGTTCTCGGCACCAGGAAAACTTTTGGATTCGTTACCAGGTACCTTGATGTTAACAGACTGTTTGGAGGCATGTCAGAGCAATGAGACTTGTAGCGCGGTTAATTACGAAACAGGACTTTGTGTTCTCTTCTCATCGAATGCCGATAAATTGCCAGGTAAATTTTGATAAGACTTACAGATCTTAAGATTAAGCAAGTGGCTACGATTTTTTTCCTAAGGCTTGAAAATCAAGGAGATGATTAATTAGGTGAGGACGCTTTAATAGGAATACTTATTTTATAGCCCTTTTTTTACTGCTTCTAGGAGAAGATCGAAGATTAATTAAAATGAAATGGCAATTCCATTTATTTCATGGGATCTCATTTCTATTTTTATGATCTTTCAGTCAGTGATAAAGATACGGGACAGGTTTTGTCATTAATTAAATTTAATTAAAACCGTAGCTTTTGTACTTCATTGAGTTTTAATTTCATGGAGTTACTCTCAGTTCTTTTCAAAGTACCGAAAAATAATTAGGCTTTTACTTTCTTGAGCATGAATTAATTTACAGCTCCTAAAATAAGTATTTCTTTTAAGGTATTGCTTAGTTAGCGAAGAAGAGATTGGAAAATTTTAATTTTAATACATATATTCCAAAATTCCATATTGATCAGTATATTCAGATTGATTTAGTACTGGTTTCAACTTGATTAAAATTGAAGATTGTTTCAACGGTTTTTTTAGACATCCCTCATGGCCAATTTCATATATCTTTATTCTTTATATTATTCTTTACTTTTTGTATTAGCAGAATTTGATGTAGTAAAGCCATCAGATATTTTTTTCAATATTAAACTTTTTTACCATTCAAGTTTTCGAGATCAATCGGCCAAATAAACAGAAAAGAGGAAGCATTATTCAGATCAAATTTTTATTTTTAGTTGTGTTTGACCTCAGTGATAGATAGATTGGAACCTATCTCGCGATTTATTTGAAACTATCTAATTCCGTATTTAGTAGGTATATGCTAAAATTTAACTTAGTTAGAGTGCCAGTTGTAAATTTGCACGATTTACTTTTTTAAAGCGTATTCAAAGCGAGTAATTATCCTGTTCAGTGTATTCTTTTATAAAGGCCAAACAATCTTTACTTTGCATAAAAACCGAAGACTATGCTAACAAGAATTAACCGCCGTTTTAAGCGATATTTGGCACAACTTACATTCTTTCCAACTTCAATTGCGAAAGAGGGATCTGCTGGCTAACGAAAAATCTAATTTCTGATAACTTCTCACGTCACGAAATCCTTACGATAATATCTTCTCGCAATCAACTGAGAGCGACTGTATTGATCTAAATATAAACTTCTGAGTTTCTGAGAGAATGGTAGATATGTGGTATCTAAAAAATTGTTCAAGGTATGGTATAATGATTTCAGTGCCAAGATTAGTTGCCAACAACATTTCTGGTCCACTCTAACTGCACTTAAGGGATAGTATTTGCTCCTGTCATTCAAATCTACTTGGAAAGGTATGAGAAACTGATACACACAAATAAATCAGGTTCTGATTGACCGAACACATTTCTTAAGCATTTCTAGTGAGAGGTCTTGTAAAGGAGCGAAGAAATAAATTCTTCGCAATATACCATTATGTGAGAATTGGCTGCGGTTTCTATAAAAAGAAGGGCAGTCTTCGATACAGCAAAACTATAAGTTAAAAATCCCTTTTAACTTAGCTTGGAATTCCGCCATAATTTCTATCTTCGATGGAAATGAATCGAGTAATTGGTGAAACTTTTGGAAAATAAAAAACATTTCAAGTATTGCTGTAAAAGTAGTAAGCAGATTTTCCGTTGAAGCAAAATTAAAATGTTTTTCTTTTAACACTTACTAAAGTAGTCCAAACCGATACAGCAAATCAGTTACTGGCCTTAGTTTACCCTACCACAAAAAAAGGTTTTGCCTCGAAAAATATGGCATAGAAGCGAAAAATCTGCATATACTTTACAGTCAGAAGCACACAATGAAGCGCTGTTTTCTCTTCAGTTGAGCGTGATATGAAATAAACGTTCTAAATACTTTAAATTTAGATCCATTATCCACAACATCCTTCTTTCGAGGTTGAATTAATAAAACTAACTTGGAATTATCAATTTCTTGAGCCAGCCATTAATATTAATTAATATGCAATTTAATTTAATTTAATATTTTAATATTAAAAAATTGCAATTTTTAATTGTATGGTATTTTAAACATATGTACCTTCCTTTACTTGTTTAGTTCTTCAAAGCACATGCAGTAGTGACGAGAAATCTAGAAACATCTTTAAAAATGAAGAAACTATGATTTATACTTGTTTAATGCTTTTTTATGGGGTTTCAATCTTCACTTGCCAGTCAGTCGTTTAAGAGTTTATGGAGTCAACTCCTTGAAAGACAATTTACAAGTTTCTGTCAGTGAATTTTGCGCAATCTTGTAATTCTTTTTCTTAAATTAGTTATTTTACCAAAAGAAATAACAGCTAATGAAGTTTCAATATCACTGTTAATAGTTGACATAAGTGCTGCAGCAATACACAACAGTAACATGAAAAGCGATCTCGAACTTTATAGAGAGGAGGAAACATTAAGCCGACGAATGTAAAGTAATAAATGAAAATTAGTAAAATAAAAAGCACTAATTAAGTTGTATTTAATATTTACGAAAAACATGAGCAAATTTTTTACTTCGCCTGTACAGTAAAGGAAAACTTTATTACATCTAAAAACTAGAGTAATTTAACGAGTGATTTCAAGTCACGATCATTTGTACGAAAAACCGGAAGATCAGAATCGTTATAGAAGCCGGCCATATATTTTTTTCCACCCATTTCTTGGGTAAAAACCGCTTATCTACGTTAAAAAATTTTAGTTCAGAATAGGGCGTTTAGACTTTTGAAACCAAAACAAGTCTTTTATAATATCAGCGTATAAAGTAAAAACAATTTTATGACTTGTTCGTGTTTGCGGAATTTTTCTAATACACTTTTCTTAGTAGCGTTTTTTTTCAAATAATTCAGAAGCATTAATGATTTGTAGCTATTATTTATATATTTCACTGAATTGTAATCTTAACAGAAATTTGGGTGCCAAGCTTGGACACTTTTAATTAAAAACGTGGCAATAAATATCTTAAGATTCTGCCAACACCAAATAATGACGGCACCATAAAATTTTTGGATGAGTACGGCAATTATGAAATCAAAAATTTGATAAAAGCATAAATTGTCAATTCAGTTATTTGGCCCCTACGGCAGAAATCAAGACTCATATTAAAATTATAACCTAAAAAATATACCCTGCTCTAAGCCGGATAATGAAAAAAAGCAATGAATAACACTGGCAGGTGCCAGAAATGGTTACCTGCAACTTCCTCACACAAATTTTTATCTTAAGATCTACATTTCATTTTTTTAAAGAATTTCTTTGCTAAATCATCCTACAAGACACCAATCAAAAGGTTGTCGAACTTATATTGACTGCTGTAATTACAATGCAAAATTACGAAATATCACAGAATACTAGAAGCTAAAAGATACATTTCATAACTCAGGTCAAAATTAAACCCTCGTCAGTATTTCACAAGAGATTGAGGTATTAATTACTAACAACTGGAAAAAAGCGTATAATTACCTTGTTATATCGTAATCGAAACCGACAAATCTTAAGCATAGCGAATCAATGCTTTTGCAAAAAATTTGATATCTCAATTAAAATCACAAGAACCCCCAGGTAGATAATGTCCATATCTAAGCCAGTTGTGATTAAAATGTCGACAAAATCTAAGCGTCAAGATACAGTTACATTATCTGCAACATTTTTGATAATGTTGACAAATAGGATTTTGTTGTAAATTTTGTGTGTGTCAACGAAATGTTACTCCCATTTATACAGTCAAAACAGACTATTAGCCTAATGTGAAAAATATGCAAAATCAACAGACTTTTTCTATCTTGATTCGTATTTCATGATGGGAAGTCCTTTGATAGAGTGGACATTTTAATTAACATGCAGGTGTTCTCATAACGAAAGTTAGGTGTGTAAAGGTCAAAAAAAAGATGCAAAAAATAAATTAGCTATGACCTTTAACACCTGAAACTAATCATTGGTGTTCTATGATAAGCTTTTGACAAATGAGATATTCCGAATAAGATGTATGCATTCTATAGATAAACAGCAATAAATTTTTAAATCTCCTGCGATACATTTCACCAGCCTTAAGGAATTTACTTCGGAAACACAATTTAGACCTGATGTAATATTAAAAATTAATTTTATTACAGTTTAATTAAATTTTTCTGTAATTTCATTAAATTGTTTTCAATTTCTTTTTTCAGGCGCCTTAACGAAATCTCAGTTCCCTGTTTTTACAATTTATGCTCAAAAATCTTGTTTGGGAGTAAGACCATGTGCAAGGGCTTGGTGCATTGATAGAGTTCAAGGTTATAAATTGAATGGACATGTTAAAAGGTCTGTTAGTGCTAATTCAAGACGAGATTGCTTGGAGGTCTGTTTGGGTGAAACCGAATTCACTTGCAGGTAAGTGATTCTCCGTTCTTGTAAATTCGGAAAAATTTTTTGTCTTAATCAATCAGTAATTTAGTTAATGGAAATTTTCTCATCAAAATTATTTAAATACATTTTTAGCAATAATATTATCATTATTACTTTATCTGAATAGGAATATTTTGATTTGGAAGAAAATTAGTGATGCACTATCACGAAATTTTACTTGTCTTGTCTTATTCAAATTTCTGCTAAGGATATTACTGAAAATATGGTTACACTAAATTTAATTTAGGTATTTTAAAGAATAACATAGAATATGATGAAATTCATGTGCAAATAAAGAAAACAGGTAATTCAAAATTTTGAAAGCTAAATTACTTTAGTCATTGCATATATTTTAATATTCGTGGAATTAAAATTAACGATAATAAAAGGGAATTAAATTGCATAATTTGAACTGAACGCATAATTCTTTGTCTGGTCTTCTTCTTTTCTTTTATAAATGAAGCGAAAAAGTAAAAATGAGAAATAAGTAGAAAATTACGACTATACGCAACTTTTCTTTCTTCCATATAAAATAATGTATTGTAATACTTCCCAATTATTGTCTGTTTTCTATAATGTCATACTCTAATACATAGAAATTGTGTGAACATTACAAGCTTTAAAAAGAAAAGGCAATAACCCTACCATACCAGAGAATTGTAATAAGATTGATTTCATGAGAAATAAGCAAACCGTGTATTCTTTTAGAAAATCTCTGTTGATATATATTGAAACACAACAAGATATTCAAGACTTGCAAATGTTGTAACTTATTTTTTTGTAACAATCAGTTCAGGGAATAAAAAATCCATCGACAACAAAGCTTCTCCATAGAAGACTAAGCCACTAAAATGGAGCTTCATTTCCAGATGCATTTTAAAAACATCAAATATATTCGACCGAACATTACTTTCCTAGAATTTCACGTCAGATCAAGACTTGGTTTGGAATCGGCTCTTAGTTACTTTTACTTATTAAAGGCATCACTTTTATACTATAACTAAAGTTTTAAAGGAAATTCTACTATGAGTTTTTGTGAAAATAATGCAGACTATTTAATTTTGCTTTTAATTGAAATAAAAGTGCATTCCCTTTATCAGTATTTAGCATTAAACCATTAGGAGCCTTAATATTTACTGATAAAATAATTACAAATATCACATAATTTTATAACATCGCGCAGCTTCCACTCTACTAGGTATACATAACACATTGTTTGTACTTGTGACCTTATAAAGGAATTTTATTTTCGAAAAATCATTTGTGTGATCTGTGATTACTAGGAAAAAGTGAAATCCATTTTCACCCATTTGATTATTGTCTGAAAATTACCATACACCGGTGACAGGTATGTGGTAGCCAAAAAGTAACTCAAAAATAGGTGTCTGTGTGAATGTTGGATTAATTATTTCTCAGCGGCAAAGAATACTATAATAGAGTTTTTAAATACTGCCTGATCGATTCCAACATCAAATGCAAAAAGGCAGCAAGTGTTTCTCTTATCTTGGAGCTCTTAATTTCCTTACTTATGAATCTAAACTTACTTCCAGACAACCAAACAACAAGTTAAAAATTATTTTTATATAGATGCTAAGAGATAAAGGTGCTGAGGGAAACGAATTCGCAGACCAACTAAGAAAGAACGGGTCGAATCCACTTTTATTGATCATTTTGTTGGCATTCTAAAATTTTTATAAAGGCCAACTTCCGACTATTTCCAAAAAAGAACAGACAAACTTCTCGAGCTTAATAACCTAAATCGAAGACCTGTTCTCTATCTTGAAGTATCATGATCATCCTTGATTGCCTCTTAAAATATCACCTTCTTTATGAAACTATAAAATGTATTCTCTGCTAGTTCGAAACGCTATTTCGCCAAAGATAACACTTTAAAAAATTATTTATGTCACCAGCACAACCTTTGAAACTACAAGCCATGAAGTTAATGTGTTAGATATGTGTGGAGTACTGCCATCGCCGACACAAATTAGCATTGTCTCTCTACTGCCTAAAGTATTACTGATGACCTTCTAGTAATTTAAAGGCTGAATCTTTAGCTTTCTAATGGTCTAGTGGTACAAAGTAATGTATGATTTATTTAAATTCTAAATTTTAGAAATATTTTCTATAGTTCTGAAAGTTTAGTGCTAGCTTTAGTGACGAAAATGCCAATCTGTGTAGATCAAAATTTAATAGAATATAGAGTACTTAATACAATATTTAGCTCCAAAATAAAATAGCCTTTTGACCTACTTCTCAACCTACACTTGGTTGTCTTTAAAGACCCCAACTGTTTTTCCGACATGCGCCACTTTACCCAAGGAAGGGCGATTTATTTTCATAAATTATTCCACAAAAATTTTGCTAATATTACGTAGTTAAAGTAGACTTGTTACACAAAGTTCCAGCATTTTTTCAAATTTTTCTTCAGCTTTAATCATCATAGTTAAAAATGGCCAAGTCATAAAGACCCCCCCCCCACCCTTGCACACTGTGTTAATAAAAACTACGTTATACAGGAAGGGTTAAATGAGGGAAAAATGTGTTGATTACAATTATCAAGATTTCGTAATTATTTTTACAGTGATTAAATCAATCTCTTATTTTTACTTCCATAATCAGAAAGAAATTTGAGATTTGTGCAGAATGCTTTTTTTTATTATTAACAACTACAAAATGGTGATGATTGCATGCTCCTACAAACACTAGCACAGAAAAAAGCTCAGTCTACTTTCTAATTTTACTAAATTTTAAAAAAAGTGACATTATTATAACTGTAACGTTTTAATTTCAATTTAATGAACGATTTCAGATTTTAGGACTATACCGAAAAAAAGTTCCATTAATTAAAATTCCTACAAAATTCCACAAATTCTCTTGGGGGACAGTAGTAATATTTGCGAAAAGTAGGTAAAAGTCGTCTACAATCATTACGATCTCTTTACAGATGGTAATAAATTCAAAATTAAAAGCACTTTAAATACCGCCGTTTATGTTGACTGTTTTTTGGACAGCCATTTACTTCAAGTTTATAACAAAACGTAAATAACGTTTTGAGCTTTTTATTATGATTTGTCTCAGTTTTGCCTCAGCAATTTTAAATGATTTGCTTGAGTTGAACGTCGCCTGTACCACAGCGACAATTCCATTCGCGCCATGTGATCTTGGAGTTAAGGTGGCTTTTTCAGGTCACTTCTGTTCTTTTTATATGATCTCGTGCTTAACATCTTTTTTGGTTGGAATTTTTTTTAAAACAACTTGTGGTACATTAACCTTAGTTTTAGCTGCGAAATGTACTGAACTTAATTTAGTCACGCGACTTAATATTACATCAGAATCAGTTACGAAGCCTGTGGCAAATTAATTTAGAAACTGTAAAAATTTTACGCATCACCTTTGAAGTAAATGTGGAAGCGCGGAGCTAAAATTGTAATCTATGTATGTTCACGTATCTATTACATTTGTAAATAAATAGATACCTATTACTTTTTGACTGAATATATGTAATTCTTGTTAATCGTGAATAATCTACTTCTTTTTTTTTCAATAATTACAAAATAAACTTCTAATTCTGTATTCCATATTGGTTAAATATCACAATTTTCGTCCTATTAAAATTTACTACTACAACTTTTTTCCTACGTCGAAATCGAAACAATACAGAATTTCTTTAAATGCTGGCACTTCTCTAGCAATTCCCGTCACCAAACAAGTGCAAAATTTATCAATTTTGAATTTTGAAGCTTGGGTTCCATCAAATGCTCTTTTCCATTTTTTCAGCTTATAAAATATACGTTGTTTCATAGTTATATTCTATGTTTAATGTTTTTCACAAACCTTTTTTATATTTTATGTTTTGTTATTAACACGTTGAGCGCGGCGTCGGTCCCTATGGACCGGCATTTAAAAGCTTTCTCAGTTCAAATGCATTTTAACATGCAATTCTCTCAGGAAAGCTTTTATGCTAAATGCCGCACTCAACGTGTTAATTTACTCTAGTTGGTATTTAAAATTCTAAGTAACCGAGTTATGCCTAAAGTAAAAGTAACTTTTACTTCCTAGAAAGAATTACTGTGTTTCATCTTGAAGGACTTCGAACATTCTTGTTTCCTTCCATAAGTTTTACTGTTTTTACTAAATATACCTTGCTCTGTTGAAATTTTCAAAAAGATTTTGGTATATCAGGAAAATTTTGCTGTCGAAAGGAATCCTTTATACAACCCATACACTAAAAGTAGTAATTCCATACATTTCTGAAATTTGCTTATATTTTTATGTATGTACGCTTTTTCTGTAAAATACATATAATTGCCATCATCATTGGCTGAATTCAACCTTAGAATGGTTTCACCCACCTACCAATCGGGAAGTTATAATGCTATAAGATCTCTTTCCACGTCATTCAAACATTACAAGCGAGACCTTACGCATTTCCTAGAACCCTTGAAATTTTCCTCAAGAGTCACTTTAGGCACCCCGAACAAAATCATGCAAATTTTCTATTGTTTCTATATTAGATGGAGTTCTCCCCACCGGTTCCAAATCATCTGCATAATTGGATTTGTTAAATGTCGCATCGATGATTTCTTTTATGGCCAAAGGATAATACAGTTCAAGGCTAAATTAAGGACCAATTCCAATCCAAGTCTTCGTCTTCACCTTTTTAGAACAGTTAGGGACGTCAGATGTCTACGCCTGCCATGAACCTTGGCTAGTTTGTCAAAATGCCAAAAATCAAGCATAGCAAGCAAATAATGCCGACGTAATTTATTGTTACTTGGATCGAAATCTAAATAACGTTGCTGATAAAGGCATCAAGCAAGATCAATATTTACAAATTTTCTTGGATGTTACTTTCAATACGGATTGCTAGTATGAATCTCCCTATGGTAATGTAACAAAGATTTACTGTTATACTATGTGTGGATAATATTAGATATATCTTGATGAACAATAAGCAAAATATCTATGATTCACTCACTAATTCCTAAATATGCTTAAAATGTATTAAATTTCTTTCCCAACCCAAAGTTCTCTCTGAAGCCTATGAAATTATTGTCACTATGTGTAGAAGAAAAACCCCTATTCATAGTCGATTGCGTCACAACTCTCCAAACGCAGTATGTATAAATGTTTTCGGCGTAAACAAAATTGTATATACAAAATTTCCCAGTTGTGTGTTTTATCAATAATTTTTTTCTTCCATCTTCATTAACAGATGGCCTGGCACCAAATCGCATCATCTACCCACTGCAAGAGTTCCAGGGTTTAGTGCTAAGTACAAACAATTGAATCCGACGAGAGAAAACTAAACTGAAAAAACCTATCACCATGGTTAATAATTTAACTAAAAATTGATCACGATTGAAATAATTTATGGTATTTTCTTCCATATTTCTCCCGACACTTTCCGTTTTCTTTCGGGTTAAGATCAGTTTCCTATTGATTTCGACCTTTCGACCACTTCCTAGAACTTCCAAGGTGATACGTGCGGAATATGGATTGAAAAAAGAGGAAAATTCAAAGAAATCTATTCTCTAAAGAATGCCTACCTTTTTGCTCTATAGACTATCCATCTTCTAAGATGGATAATGATAAAAATTCAAGGAACTCAAGTGCACCGATTTATACTGGCAATATGCAGTCGAGTTTATTGTTTTTAAATTTAATGGCGAACATTTCCCTCTGTATGAGAAGAGCATTTTGTATTACCCTTTTATTCTTTGGCACTTCATATATCAATCAGTGCTTTACCCAGGAGAAAAACAAAACAGAATTAGAAAATTTAGAGCTGTAAATAACGATTGCTTACGCATATCTTTCTTTTTACGCTAGGGAAGGATCCGGCTGTGTTTAATGAACACTGCTAATCGATTTCAATTAAAACTTTTCAGATTTTATTTAAAATGCCGGCAATAAATCAATTCTTGAGGAACGAGAGGCGCCCGTCTTTGAGGTGAATGTAAAAGAGAAAATTTTCACAGTGAACAATTGGTAGACAGTTCTAGCACAAAAAAGTATAAATAGTACATAATAAGTAATCATTTATGTGAGCTCTTGGAAAGTGGCATTAATGTGGTATTTTATTTCTTATTTGAGTTCGAGAACTGTATCAGAGCTTGGTTCTGGACTCCCTTCTAATTTAATGATCAGTGCTATCTCTGATTTATGACACTGTTGGGGTGGACATTAGAAAAGTTAAGGTAATTTGCAGATTTCCAATCCAATTCAGTAAAAAATGAGTACTGGATATTACCAGTCAAAGAGAACTCGTTAAAATTGTATTCTATTGCAGAATTGTCTTCAAAATATAAATCACGACTAGCCAGATACGGTGACTGACAGACCTGTGCGAGTTAGGGTAAAAATGATAAATTGCCTTACTGATGAGAAGGTCAGTTAGTAGATGTATACCACACTGCTTTTTAGTGGTTTCATTTTTAAAATTAAATATTTGATGAACTTTCCTTGCTGAGGTTTTTTCAGCTATTTAGTAACAAGCTACGATAGACTCCCACTGACCTAAATACATTCCTCTCTAATATTAGACAAATCTTTCACGTCCATTTTTGCATTTCGTTGAATGATCACGTGGGAAAGACGAATTATGATAAAATTTGAATGGAATATGTGAGGCCCATTGATATGGGATTAGGCCCATTGATATGGGATTAGTAAACGATCATTTAATCTGCTACAAACCAAGTTAGCTCTAAGCGAAATGGTAATTGGTTTTATATGAATATTAATTGAATTAAATTTTTAAATCTGTCTTGGCGCTAATGCTAGTACAGTAATTTATAAATGGTTGCGATATTCTGCCGAAACATTAAATAAAAACAAAATAAAAAAATTTGATTCATTTTAAATTACTAGGCAGAACATAATTCAGTTTTTCTATATTTCTGAAATATATAGAAATTTACAAAACAAAATTTACATAAAAACAAAAAAGTATGGAAGGTCTTTTATGATCTTTTACAACAAAATTAAAAATGTAGGAATTAAAAAACCAGACTTTTCCGACAAGATGGACTGATCGATCAGACTGTGCCAAATTAATCGCTAGAACCTTGCCTCTTAAGAATTAATAAACAAACAAAATATATTACTACAAGGAAGTTCTTGGTCAAATTCTGTCTTAAATATCGCATGCATTACCGCCTAGTTTTGAACAAAACTATATGAGAAAAAGGTATATTTGAGAATAATATCAGTCCTGGTCTTCAATCTGGGATAATGTAGTTGCTCATATTTATGTAATACCCGGCGTAAATCTTATGACATTTGCTAGTGGTCGATGTTGTTCTGCTGATAACAAACTGATCGTTAGAAACCATTGAGATTGCAACAGTTATGTAGTAGTTTGGAATCCATGTTAATAGGCAGATCGAATTGCAATTTTTTGTCAAGAAAGTTTTCTCATGTACTTCTGCTGGCAACAGAACACGAAATCACTAGTTGTTGCAACAACTAAATAGTTCCAAATCCAAGATATAGTCTGCAGATAGAAATGCAACGTTTATCAAGAAGCAGATGAATTTCTTGGCTGCGGCTATAACTCTTCGATTTATCCAGCAACTATTATTAGAGTAAATTCTTTATGAGAGATGCAGTCAGTTCAATGGAGCGCTCATCATTTCATGATACCGACAGGTTTATCAAAATATAATTCATATGCATAAAAAGTGTTTTAATTAATTAAGGTCAATGGTTATATAGAAAATATACAAAAAAATATATATATAAAAAATATAATATCAAATCTCGCATTTTTAAAATCAATACAAATCATAACTTTTACAAAATTTGCAAGAAAAAGTTTAAAGTTATGGAGAGAGGAGAAAAACTATCAGAATAGGAAATCCGGAGGCACTATTATACTACTAGTTAGTTAGAATCGAGTATAGCGAGTACAAAGAGAGAAAAATTACATCAGGGCATGTCTTGCCTAGACTAATATAATATGAAAATTACTGAAATTCACTGTCACATTTCAATAGAATCTATTACCAATCCCTTCGCTTACTTATCCAGAACTCCGTGTCGGTTATACCTAACATACATATTATAATCCATTATTACATCTACAAAATCTGCGTCTAGATATATAACCGGTCAAACCATTAGAACTTTCAGTTTTCTTAAAATCATTAAAAAAATTATAAACAACTACAAAACTCGTTGAGCTTTTTATAGAAGTGTACAAGTTGAATAATCTCGCAAATTACAAGTCTGATTGAGTAATAAAGGAAAAACAGCGTAAAGCCAGAAGAAAAAGTTTTTACGGCATATTTAGAATTTTTGTGCTTGCCAACGGGTTTCAGGTGGAATCCTCCTTCACTGTGATTATTAGTTTACTATACCTGCCGATAACGCATGAAGCAATCTACCTGGTGTAAGGTCATGTCTGTGCAAAAACAGTGCTATGTCCATGATGTATCAGCGATCGTCACTTTTTCATCCTAGACTCGTTTCTGAGATCCAACATGTTTACACAAAAACCTGACATTTTTCAGAAGTCAAAATCCTGACTTCCTCTTAAATCCGATCGTTTTTACCAGCCGACCTGAGTCAAATTGATGAATTCACCGCGCAACTGAATACAGTTTTTGCCCAGTTCGTTTATTTTTATTTGGCTGTTGTATCCCGTGCCTAGATCTGATCAGAGCAGTGACGTTTGCTTTAACGCTGGCCGTGAGTTTATTTGCCAGATGAAAGTCAAGGGCTACCTAAAAATAAGCCGAAGACTGTCTCATGTTCGATTTTGATAGGAAAAAGTGCCCCGAGCATAAACGGACTGGCGTATTGCTAATTCAGATCACCGTAAAACTCCTATAATAGACACAAGTTATGGACTCATCTGGTCGTAATCTGATCGAGTGAAATTTTTATCTCATTGGCAGGTGGGAAATGTGCTAATTGTTGTTACCGTTATCAGATGAAAACTAGTTGAAATTGCTATTTAAGATGGATCAAAGTCTTCGGTCAATCTGTCAATAAGACGGCAATTTGTTTTATAGTAAAACATGAGAAATTCTTGCAGTCATTATTAATGGTCGATGCGTCCAATTGGACTTTTCCTTGGCGCGAGGAAGACTTTGGCAAATAGTCAAACCTCGTTGCTGCGTTCAGTGGGTCAGTGATCTCGGTTCGTGGGGAATTGCTGGGATTGATTAATGTTTACGTTTTTTTTTTTTGAGGTCAATATTGATCACTTTTTGCTTTCATATATTTATAAGAAATGACATAATTACGCACATTTCAATACTTTAAATTGGGTGGCGAAAGCACGTCAAATCAATATGACATTTGCCTTGAAGTGAATGGATGAGCAGTTAAGCCGAAGATACGTTTGGAATTTTACAAGGGATAAATCCTAAAAAGTCAACAGAGACTTCAGTTCCATTTGTAGGGTAAAAGGAACAAGAAAAGCAGTTCAATTTGTCATTGAAGACTTTTACATCAAATACCATATTCGTGCCATTCATGGGACAATAATGACCGTTTTAATATTTTGATAATTGTCTGAATAGAAAAATCTAACTAATGTCAGCTACCGTTCGTTTTGGTTCGTTTCCTGCGTATCTGAACACATGTTGGATATACTTGGCTCGTCATGTGTTACTACCGCGTTTATATGGGTATTGATCGGGCTGTGTAATCAGTTTAAGTACAATGGCCGGTAAACTGGTGAAAGAAAAAAGTACATCTTAGAAATAAATGTGCGATAAGGTAATAAATTGAGGAAGTACTGCTTACTTGCGGTTTTTCCAATAACTTTTTCGCATGTTGTCTGCTTGCGAGAATATATGCAGTGCGTAGAGGAATTCATGTTTACCCATAGAGAAAAAGTTTTTTTTTTTTGCTTTCAAACAGTTTGATAAATGTTACTGATTGGCAAGAGATTCTACAAATCTGCATGAAAACATTACGAAAGGTAAAGAAAACGTGAAGAATGTTATTCACTTTGTGAAGAGAATGATGCGAATAAAGATTGTAGGATTTCTTTTAATATTTTGCAATTATGGTAATTACCACTATAAGAAATGGACCTTCTGGGCTTTTGTTAGTTGCTTAATTCGTTGTGAAATCGGAGGGACAAAGCTGACTTCCACATCAATAAATAAAGGAATATTCTATTTAGTTAAACATAACATTGAAAATGATCGTTGTTCTTGAAATTAAAAAACACCCGCGGCAAAGATAGAATTCTTCATTGCAAAGATGCCTATTCATAGCATACTTACATATTTCGCCAACTTTTTCTTCTTTGAAAAAAAAAACTAAAAAAGCTTGCTTAATATACAAGGAATATGCGCAATAATCAAAATTGGGGGAAGCACACATTATTTACATTTTCAAATCATGTACGTTCTTCGGTTAAGTTGAAAGCGAACGAAGCATACTCTATCATATCATTAAATAATGGAGCGCTCAATTGATTGTGAATTAAGGAGTGAATTTTTATAATATCATTACGAGTTGATATTTCTCTTTTTCCAATGAATTAATCATTAAAATTTGTACATACAATGATTTAGATCGGAAGAGCACA
>QYTT01088230.1:0-12981 GCA_006980735.1 Dasypogon diadema | reverse complement strand
TGCTCTTCCGATCTACATTATTTACATTTTCAAATCATGTACGTTCTTCGGTTAAGTTGAAAGCGAACGAAGCATACTCTATCATATCATTAAATAATGGAGCGCTCAATTGATTGTGAATTAAGGAGTGAATTTTTATAATATCATTACGAGTTGATATTTCTCTTTTTCCAATGAATTAATCATTAAAATTTGTACATACAATGATTTCGGAAATACAAAAAAAAATTTCTAAATCATTAAATAATTTTGAAAAAAAAAATTCCTGAAAAAAGTGCAGGGAACAAAACCCCCACCGAGGGGTGGGGGGGGGGGGATTCCCCCACGCCACCATATCGCTGCCAGGAGCGCTTTGTATTTTATATATAAGCTGCATATAAATTTTTTGCAACGCATATCCTTGCTTATCCTAGAACGTTGTAAGACTATACTATACCCGACGCCCACTACATGTATGCGTAGTTTCATGAAAATCGGTGATGCCAAGGTCGTGGCCTCTCCTTGTAAGATTGTTGGATACCTGCCTGAACCCGCAAGATGTTCAAGTTAGGAGAATTTGAAGTGCTCGTCCCACTGACCAGGAGACATCTACAGTACTGTGATTTGGAATTAGAGTTAAGAGATAAGAGGTCGGTAATGAAGAGTAGAAAGAGAATGGGACAATACAAAACCCTCAGGCATTCCGGCATATATATATGGTGGCATAAATTGATATTTTATTAAGTCTTACGATTTCCATGAGACGAACAGTCCAACCATAACATGTTTATGATACTCGCAATATCAATATAGGCGAATTGGAAACGATATAGGCGTGAATTGGAAAACGTTAGACTTGAAATAAATTATAATTTTAAAAATAGTTTAAAATTGTTGATAATTATTCGAAGCAGATTTAAAGTAGCAAATATATTTTTTCGGGAAAATATATATACTCTAATAGATATAAATTGTCGTTTAAAACTAGAAATTGTATCATAGAGAATACGCTTAAAACCACGGACATGTACAAAATACATTCTGAGATTTTTTACAACGCATCCGATGAGGATTGTATATTGAGTAAATATGCCACAAATGCTGCAAATAAACGAATCAGCATGCAAACTAAATTTAAAATAACTCTTCCCTAAATTCTGTGAATAATTTCAATAAAAAAATAGGGTATGCATTACAAAAATAGTCATCGTAAATTGTGGCGACTTTCGTAGGGTCTCAGCATCCTCTACAGTTGTCCTTCTTTAGAGTATACGATTTTGAATATGTTATTATGGTCAGGTAACGACGTGCTGCATACAAGGGTTTCTTTTCTCATTGTCAAACCACTGCACACGGGTCTGTCCACTTTTTCAGTTATCCTCCTTGGGGATACCCTGGTTATTTACTTTAGACATGTGATCAAGTCATATCTATAGAATGTACTAAATGAATTATTACAAACGGCAAAATAAAACTCAGAGCTTTATATTTTGGCTCAATTCACAATGTCAATCTCAGACAGAAAGAGAATGCAGGACTCACCGCCCTTCTAGCACTTTCTTTTGTTGCTTGTTTAGGGCCCATCTTGTGAAAATAAAAGTACCTTAAGTAGTAAATAAATAAAAGGGATTTTCCTCACAAAATTCGTTCATTGTCCAATAAAACTTTAGGAGATTTTTCTCCATGTCCATTTCAAGATAGTTAATAATCTCTTTTTTTATTAATTTAATAAGAACTCTATACTGTCAGTATATACCCGAAAACAACTTGTTCTTAACTAAATATTGATTAAACCGTCAAGAAAAAAATTATAAACAGAGAGGAAGAAAACAATAGACAATGGGAATGGGACCATTTTTTAATTCTTTACGAAATTATATTATAAATAAACCGAAAGTACTGTCAGATATGCAGCAAGTAAATCTTCGTCCCAATTAAACAATGAAATGAAAAAATAACGAAATGAAACAAATAAACAATACTTTCACCATTAAATTGATAAATTTCCGATAATTACATGTTATATATATGAAACCGTTTTTCTCACTGTTCTAATCATGCATTTTTCTTTTAACTCTGAATAAGAATTTTTCTTGGCCAATTCTTGAAGTCAGTTAGTGGAACATTGCAACATAATGTGAAAGAAGTTACCATAAGAGAAATGAAGATAACATTTCTGATTCAAATCCGTTAACTTCTGTTGTATCAGACAAGAATGGATAAATGTCCAGAGGTCTGATTACCAGATCTCTTAACGATTTTTCATCTTTGCTTTTTTCAGTGATTTAAAAGATTTGTCCAAGAGGTGAACTTTATCACGTTTTTGGTATCACGATATCTGAACTGCCTTACAATTGAAGATTTTTTCATTTTACTTATGAAAGTGGCTGTGAAAAAAGATACTAATGGAAATTTTTCGATTTGATTGTGAAGTATTGAAATTTATTTGGGTAATACGTGCAAAAATTTTGAGGTCACTTTAAGATTTATGAATGAGATATTCAGAGAGATTTACATGAATTTTATTTTTTAAATAGCACGACTTTGTTTGTAAACACCAATCTCTTTTTATGACAGATATAAACTTTTATTTAAAATATCGACGGCTTAAAACTAATGAATGAAATACTTCAGTACTCTCTCATCATAGGTACTGCTAAAAATTATCATAAAATTGAATTAAAAAGTACATCGACTACAGGCAAAATGCATTGATCAAATATTTACTATGAAGCATTCCCGTCAGTTTTCTTAAGTGCCCAAACTTGTATTTATATGAGTTGTGGTCCAGACTAAAGGTACACAAGAAAAATACAAATAGAATAAAATTTTTATACATGCGCCGAACTCTTTAGAGTCCGCTGAAAGTGATGATTATTAGTTTGGTAAATATTGAATTAAAGGTAGGAATATCGTGCTTAACGCTAGTTGAATATGTCAACATTAAAAATATTTAAAAGTGGGAATTTGTCTTAATAATCTTTAGCACGCCCTTTGTTGCATTTGCAGGGATAGCAAGAAAAATGATAATTTCTTTATTTAGAACTGTTATTTTGTACGGAAAGTACATTTCTAAAGTACTCAAACATGGTGGTCTCCAAACCATGCGTGACATGTTTGGGAATGAATGCATGTAATTGGAGCCTCTAATAATCAAAAAGCTTTAGATACTAACGATTAGATAAAACCAAGCTGCATTTGAAGATTGAATTTACTTTTCTACAAGAATATTTCATTCTTGCTCTATAGAACTATTTTGATAAGAATAGGACTTATCACACAATTCACAAGTATTGGCAAGGAATACTATGGTTTGAATTTATTAAATTTATACGACCACTTGCACTGTTTATAAAGTTTGACATAGTTCCCTGTTCATTAAGATATCTTCAGATTGATCTGTACAATATGTATTATAAGATAAGGGAGTGAAAACTATATGAATTAATTTATACAAATAAGGTAACTGGTTTAATACTAACGACGACAGAATTCTATAAGTATATATTAATGCGAAGGCAAAAGTCTGTAAAGACAATAAGACCACAACTACGAGATTGCAATCTAGTTACCGCTACATATGCCATTCAATTCGAGATAAATTAAGCTACCCCACTTAGGGTGTGGTCTGACAAAAGTGTGATATGTGTTGCCGATGACATTTAATCTTAAAACCTTCCCCGGTGATCCATCATAAATATTGGAAAGCATTTCACTGACGTTTTCACATAATTTCAAATTAAGCCTACACCACTGCAGAAGAAAATCTTTTCTTTTTAAATTATTAAATTATGCCATCCAATTCAAGAGGTAATAAATATTATTATAATATTTACTTATAACCAGACAAAAATTTAAAATTAAAATTTGGGATCAACTGGTACGAAAACGACTACTAATTAAACTAAACTAACTAAAATACAAAATGTGGTGGACAATTTAACCTACAACGTAGTTAAATGAATGCAATGTCCATTAGAACTGATACAAAAGGCTGGAACTATTATAGAACAATCTGTGTCAATTAATTACAAAGCCAAAAATCACACAAAAAAATTATTTTTAAATATTTATTTCAATTTTAACGGACCAAAAACAGGTAAAATGGCTCTTTTTTCACTTACACTTTCATTTACTAGAATGGAAAATCTGAAGTGCACTTTCCTGATTTGCTGAAACTCTCTATACAGTAAATCAAACTCTATATAATGCGATTTCTTATATGTAATGCGATATCGTACATATAACGAAATTTCGTAGAGAGCGTTTAATTTACCCTGTGCATATGATAATAATGAGTTTCCCTCCTCTGGTCGCACTTCTCAGCAGGAAGCCAAGAACTATTTATCTATCTCCGCATTAAGAAGCTTTCGCTCATTTCACTTGAAATGTGATAAGATTAGTACATGGGTTGGCAAAGTATATAAGCCCAATTTCGCATATCTTAAAACATTCATAAAAAAGAGCTTCTTCTTGTGCATGGCTTGAGTTTCGTATAACATGGAACGTATCTTATGTTTTATAAAGAGTCCTGTTCTGTATTTTGTGGTCCTTCAACATTAAAATCCATGAAATTTCATATAATTCATAGTTCGTGATTTGTTTAGCGCAGTCTTTTGTTGGCTTATTAGGACCCTCGCTTCTGAACATACTACGCCTTTCCCTTCACTCTTCTTCGAAAAAAGTTTCTTTCCAAGTAACCGACAATCTCAGTTATAAGACCTTGTAGACTCCTTCGATAGATACTTATCACAAAGTTTTATTACACTAATACAATAGTTTTCTATAACCAGACTTGAACTGCAACTATTATATCAATTCAAACAAAGTCAAGCTACTTTGAGTATTATTATGCTTCAATGAAAATGATAAGCATAAACCGCGAATTTCCCGGAGGCAGGAGATAATCGTGTTGAATTGAAGCATTTAATCAATTAATATCATTTCGTAGATCATAAGCATAATTCATTTGTTATACTTTCTTATTTTCATGAGCAAAATCGCGGAAATCTCAGTGTCACCGTCAAGTTGAAAAAGTCTGAAAGGTGTAGACAGTTACGAAAAAAAACACTTTTTGCATATAGTCGAACTTGCTTGCAGAATCACTTTTTAAAAATACATTTTTTTCATTTTTTAACTGAAAATAAAAGTTGTTACTTCATCCAACCTGACATGAAGACATAAAAAAGTACTGAATTAACCTTACTGCACATAATTCTGTAATAACATATATCACATTTCCTCCATGTCGACAAAGATCGCACGCTTTTATCGTCACTGTATAATGGTGCAGAGATAACACTAGTTTTCATCTTCGCTGAATCGTGCATGAGATAAATTTAAAACGTGCTTTGAATAAACTATTTACACTGACACATTTGGTGCATTACTGAACCATAAGGGTGGAAGAAGCAACACACCCTACATCACGCATATCGCCCGCTGGGATCATATATATCAGCACTATATGATGCTCAGAAAGTGTTGAAGATCGCGTACGATAAGTGTTTCTAGTCCTCTGTAATCTCATTGGACCTGCGAGTGGCCAATTCATCATCTTGGCTATTCTTATTATCTAGCTTGCAGCGCACAACTGCACTACTTGTCCAATGGTTATGGTTGCATAAGCTGAGATAGTTAACCATTTCTTGTTAACAATATAACTATCTTACGATGATGGATTTTGCTACCCTCGCAAACTTCACGGTGCTCTATTTAGTACGCCTTCAGTCTCTCGGGTACGATTCGGTGGAAACATGTTTAATTCAAATTTAATTATAATTCATTATTCCCGTTTCTTCTTATTTATGTTATTCCCCGTGATTTTTTATTGTAAATTATTCCAGCTGTAATATCGTGATGGAAACTACATTTTTCATCTCATAAAATTTCGTGATGATTACCCGTCCGCAACAGTTCTATTATTTCTGCGCTGTCCCAGATTTTGACTGGCAAAAGGTCATGTTTGTTATTGAAACATTATTCTCATTTGAATTGTAGTCGTCTTATTGGTTTGTAGAAACTGCAGTAAAAGAAGCATCTTCCGCGAAAAGTACGGGTAACAAGAGCTACATGATGCATCTTAAACAATGCATCTATTCTATAAATGGAAAATTTCCTCACGATGTTCGGTTTATTGATATTAATTTTAAAATTTCTCCTTGCAGTTTACAGTATATTTCTTATATTTGGTTTGAGAAATCATTTCATAAATTAAAACTATAAAAGTTCTGTTATCAGTCTCTTTAGTAATTAGTTCAATTGTGGGTATTGAGTAAAAAGTACAATATAAAGTGCAGGGTAATATAGAAATATGCTTACAATTTGATGATCGTGACATTGGCGCTTCTGATGTATTTTTTAATATTACAGTACGTTTATTCGAATTTCTTGAAACAGCGAAGCACCTTGGTACACTTGCTGTGTTCCAATTAGCTAATAATGTTTCAAAAAAATATATTAATTTTTTGATTTGATGATCATTTTTATATGAAAAAAAACGGGTAAAGTCCTCAAAATTGCCATTAGCCTACCGCTAAAATCAAAACTCTGATCATCGTGCGTAGAGATTTGCGATATTACAGAATTAGCATAGTTAAAGTTATTGAAAGATTTCAAATATGATTGAAAAATGCAACTGTGTTTGAGTTATCATATTCAATTAACAACAACAGCAACAACAAAAATTATCTGAGTAATATATATATATAATATGTGTATCACGTAAAAAATCGCATAGAAGTAAGTAAATTTCTTTAAGAATTTTTGATAGCAAGCATATAATGGATACTGGCACATATATAACAGTTAACCGTGTTAAGCAAAATGGGTTCGAAAACCACGTAACAGAAAATAAATCGCGTAAAAAGACTGAGTAAAACAAAGGAATCATGTAAAACAAACCGCATAAAAGTATAAGTACATCGTGGAAAAAGGGATCCGGGTGTAGCAAGTGAAATTACTATGCTTCCAGCTATAGTAGGTAAAATAAAACTCAATAACAAAATATGACACCTAGGAGTTTTTTACGCGGTGAATGCGTACGCGTAGAAAAGAGAACACGTAAACGGAACATACCTATAAACAGATTAGCAAAAAATTCCCTGTGTTAAACGAAGGTATCCTATAGAAAAGCAGATGCGTACATAAAGCAAAATGTTGTTCATTCACAATAGAACAATAAATTCATCATTTTGCTCGACTCGTGCAGTTGCTTAAATCGCACGTTTGCGTAGGTTTCAGTTCCAATTTCTATTGGGTGAAATTTTCTTTTCCAATAAAATGAAAAATGAAATATCTTGTCTGGTTTTTATTAATATTTATTTGTACTATATTAATACCGGCAGACGCAAAACTTTTCAAATCTTATCTTACAGCATAACTATAAAACTAAATTCAATCTCATTTTGGTTTAACACACCAAATTTCTAATTTACAAATAAATACAACAAGAAGACTTCTTCATTCTTAATCGTGTATTTTCAAAGTGATATAACAAATATTTGCACACAAAATGAGCATACACCTTTACTCAATAACGAAGAAGCTAAACGAAAATATGGACCAAGAAAAAGTCTGGGAAAAAACTATAATGCAGGTGATAACTTCATTAACTTGGAGAAATTATAAATACAAACTACATACAGAATTCACAAGAAATTTTCCGAAGATTTTAGTCAATAAAGAATCGATGTTTGGCCTAAAATCGAAGTCAAAATAATTTATGAACCTATTAAGGGTCATCACTACACGAGACCAAACTGAGAAATGTTCCCAGTAAACCCACTGACTAATGTGGATTCCGAATCATTTAATTCATTTAAAACTCAATGGCTTCTAATAATTTTTCTGTTACCAGCACAAAAAACTTTAACACCGATAGATACTCCTTGTCCACATAACTTTAGATGTGTTTTTTTGGACAAAAGAGTTATGAAAGCTCAAATGAACGGTTGCAATTCATAGAGTACACAGTTAATTGTTCTTCTTCTGTTTTTCTCTTTTTAAGCCAACCCGAAATAAGTAAAGGGCGTTATTAACTTGAAATGTATTTTAATGACTGTGTTGTCCACATTTGTGTAAAGCAAAAGCAACTTTTTAATACAAAAGCTTTTAATAAGCGCCATCGCTTTTTCCTTAGAAGACTTAAATAACCTAATAAGCTTAATAACTCCGTAAAATAACCGAGTTAATTTAACCCAGTTAATGTATCACAACTCTGTACTCTGCTACCGAAAAAATGCAGATTGTATGTACTTAAGTGAAGAAATTAATCAGAAGATGATGAATGAAATTGAAGGTAAATTTAAAACATAATCTCTAGATGTGTATAACGGTATTATCTCCTTTATTTTTTACTGAACTTATACATAAATTTCATTATCTCAAGAAATGAATTAATTAACCAGAATTAAAGAAACATAATTTTCATGCCTATTTTCTCAAATCACATTAACCGATCCTCTTAGTCATAATACTCAATCTGGTTGCATCTTACATGAAGCGGATACCATAAAAGCTACAGAAACGCGAAAATTAATCATAGATCACTACTTGTTTCACCCGTTTCCTCATTAACACTGTATTCAGCTACCGTGTTGCATTTAATGGAAATATTTATTTGAAAAACCGTGTAATGTTCAACGTAATGTTTATATTCATTTTTCCCTCTCATCCAACAATAATTCGAAAAACCAAAAGGCATTTCCTGGCAATTTCTTAGAGTTATAACAGCCTCACACCTTCTATCTCACTTCCTACACCATTAACTTGTTCTGCAGCAAAACAAATTTATCGTGCATAAAACTGCGCCACTTGTTACCCACAGTTTGGTTATAAATTGATAACAAACTACAGTCAATACCGCCAATGGTTTTCCACAGTTTCATTTCAATTGGATATTAATTAAGATCCAAGGTGCGATATATCTGAATAAATCTGCAATCTTTTAGCATTAAAATAAGTCGGAACATAGAAGATCTTAGTTCCATAGAAATTAATACTAGTCGACAGCTAAAGGCGCTATTAAAAAATATGTACTAAGGATGTTCGATGGGGATCCGTTGTATCAGATTTGGTTGGTTGAACACAAAGCACAGAGTACAGTTAAATGCAAACATTTCGCACCCGATGTTCTAATCTTCTTCTCTATTTGCTTAGGCAATCTGAACCACCTGGATGGTTTTTAATGGGAAATAATTAACGTGGAAACAACGTTAATGTTTTAAGGAAGATTCTGAGTTATGTCATCCCATTAATCGGCTACTGCGGAGAGAGCATGCAGTCCATGGAATATTTTGCTCTGGAAGTAATACATTCTGACCAGGAATCAATAACCCTTCATTTGACTGCGTTATCTAATTTCCTCGACTGTTAATTAGCTAACGTTGAAATGGTTATGTGCTGATTGTTCAGTAATACTAAGTGTTTGGTTTTAACAGCTCGTGATCAATATTCGTGAAGATTTCACGAGAAAACCATCAAGAAGGCAAAAAGGTTCACCTCTATGTTATTGATGGAATTTGATTTTTATTTAAATTTCTTTAATACACGAAGAGCCACTTTAAACGAATAACAAATTAATGTAAATTCATTAATAATTTGCCACAGTATATTCTACTCACTTGGATTCTTTTAACTGCAGTGGAAACTGATTAGCTTATAAAAACAACGAGATACTAACGGTCACTCTAAAACCAGAAGTGAGATAAATACAATTTCATCCTTTTATATAAATGACATTAAATTGTGTTTAATCGGGCTGCTCGATCTAAAGCTAAAAAGATGAAATCTCCAGCAATCTTTATTTTACTGCAGTCATATTTCAATGAGCAATGGGTATTCAATTGTGCACCTCAGAAACAAAAAAAATTTGAATAGGAACTATTAATAAAACTAAAAAAAAAACAATCCACAAAGTTACAAAGAAATAAATATGTACCTCAACAAGACTTCAGTTTTTCCTAGACCTTTAAGCCAAGGTTCTCTGTTAGGTCTTGGCATTGAACAGAAGAGTTCCTTTATAGGATCCGATATTCCGGCAACTTGTAATTTTCCATATCGTTATTCCCCTCATTCCCTTCAGTACGATCCCAGCATAGTATGGAAAAAAGGAAGCCAATTCAATGGGATATTCATAAATTTATTTATTATTATTATCGCGGACCGATTTCCTTTGGTTATCTTGTCTCAACTATGAGTCTACATTGGACTAAAGTAGGCACTCAGCAAGTATTGAAAAAGTAAAATTCATTTATATACCTCGACCGCGGACAAAGCATATGATCAAGGTATTAAACGAAAATGTTATTGAACAGACATTTGATCTCGATCCTGTTCTGATTTTTAATTTTATTTGGATTACTTCCATCTGTTGGCTCGATTTAAACGTGAAATTGTTATGGAATTGAAAAGATAAAGACGATGCAGTTGTTTTAATGATATGCTTCGAAGCGTAAGCGATGAATGAATAAGAAAAAAATTACGTGATTTTCTTTGATTTTTATTGAGCTGGGAGGGAAATGAAATGAAGATATCAAAGACTAGAGACCGGTATGTGATTGAATTTAGCAAGCACTGTGTGTATTTAAATATTTTCAAAAAGTACGCATCTTTCCTCTTTCCTCAACATGAATAACTTTCGCTTAAACTGGTTCTATTTTTTTATTGTGCCAACAATTACCTGTTATTGATATGCTAACAACGAACTATTAACCTACTGTCATCGTTTTGTCGCGACATCATAAAATGCTGCAAAGCCATTTGCGTGAATCAAAATATAGGAGAGAAAGTTTCATGTCTCAATATAGATCGAGAACTTGACATTTTATTCTTATTTTAATCAGCTTTCTTCTAGTGAACCAGACTAACAAGAATTTCTCCCAAATATGAAAAGTAAAAATTGTAACACAAAAAACAAAAACTGGAACAAAGATGCATTGGCCTTTGACTTGTTGGTATTCATTGTCATGCCATTTTCGTTTTTATTAAAAGTTCGCATTTGGTTGCTTGTTTTCTATGTTAACCCGTGAGTATTTTGGGGTATACATTGTGGAATATTTTACAATAAATTATACATAATCGACACCATATGCGCGCTTTTCTTTAGCTTAATATTTTACTTGCGCTGTCATAAGTCATACGATAAAGTGGAGCTTGTGTACCCACAAAATGCACATTTTAGATTTAGACACACGTTAAGTCAATTTTACAATCTTAAGATGTACTATAAAACGGAGCATCTAGCAAGTTTTAAGTACGTGTTTCGTCAATTGCTTGAGTTGTATGAAATCTGCCAGTGTTTGATTTTTCTTTATCTTCTGAACTCAAATCAAAAACTATGAACAATTAGCGTAAAACATAATAAAAGATTGATTCTGTAGAAATGAAACGGAGCAATTACATCACAGTAATGACACATTTTATATTTTTAAAACTGATCAGTAAAAGTTTTTAAAAATCGTTTTTTGGAAAACCGTAATATTTCGCCTGTTATAACACTACGAAAATAAATAGTTTATTTTATTTTAGCGCATTGTATGCGGGTAACAACGGCCATTTTTACTCATTTTAGAACGAAAATTCCCGCTTCCTGCATAAAATGCGTTAATATATAAATGACATACCATGGAAATGCCTTAGTTATGTCAGATACTCCTAAAGTATAAAATCAACAACGCTTTCTTCTCACAGGAAGGTAACTACCATTCTATAGTCTATAGTTCCTACATATGAGATATGTTCTTAAGCTGTTAACACGGGATGAATGTTTCTTATAATTCTTCAAAATTGGAAATATATGCCACTGAAAACAGCATTTTGCGTAAACAACAAAAACAATGGACGTAACGTAGCATAAAAGGATGTAGTACAATAGGTGTTACGTAACGTTACTAAAGGTAAAGTTTCATAAAGTCACAAATCAAACATAACGATACACAAGGATATACAAAAAGAGTTTGTTTACAATAAAATTTCAGATTACTAAGTAATTAAGAATATATTGTAGTGGCGTACATGATTCACAGTATTAAAAACATCAGAGATTTCAAAATTCTATTTATTTTCATTGTTTTCTTAGAATTTTTTGGCCTCTTCAACAAGCATCCAAGACCATAAACAAAATTATTCCATGTGTTTATTGTAAGTAACTTAAGTTACGTTACGCACTTTGACAGAGATTGCTTACGTTACGTTACGTCCACTGCAAATGAATGAATTTTTTAAGATATGTTTACGGGACAGCAATAGAGATATCCTTGAGAGTTGGGAACTATAATAGAACTATAATAGGCATAATCCATACTAATATTATAAATGTGAAAGTAACTCTGTCTGTCTGTTACGCTTTCACACCTAAACCGCTGAACCGATTTTGATGAAATTTAGTACGAAGATAGATTAGACCTCGGAGAAGGACATAGGCTACCTTTTGTCGCGAAGGGGGTGAAATAGGGGATGAAAGTTCGTATGGGAGAGTGTCATTACTGAAGATACAACCATGAAACTTTGTATTTAGGCGCGTGATAAGAAATAAATAAACTTTTTTTCAAGCGTTTTTGAAATTTCGATCTACATGGGGTTAAAATAGGGGATGAAATTTTATATGGGAGTCCGTCATTATTAAATATCTCCGACAAATAATAACCGATTTGCATAATTCTTTTAGTTTTGTACTTTCCTAATTTTTTGTGATTTTTTAAGTCCACCCCCGCAGTTTACCACTTATTTTTATGAGATCGCGAAAAATCGGGCTGAAATTTTGCACGAAAATTTTAGTTGTGCCATTTTCGCATCTAAATTTGGGCGGGGGTGATTGTTTGCATATAATTTCGATAGAGGGTTACGAGGGGGTTGTAAATACCGAATTTGGTTGAAATTCGTTAATATTTAGGGGGTGAAATTCAAAGGAATAGAATTGGAGAAATTTGGGGGTAAACTGCCACCTGGCGGATCCGGATGAAACTCTCCGAACTTTTTTGTGGTGGAGAATAAAAGCCTCAT
>QYTT01088229.1:25086-42268 GCA_006980735.1 Dasypogon diadema | reverse complement strand
ATTCCTCCTCGCTTAGAGTTTACCTCGTTCATTGCAATCTTGCTGACAATGTTAAAAATGTTTGTGAGAAACTTTACTTTGGAAAATTCTCATAAATGGTAAAAAGTGAAATGTGATTCTTGTTCACATTTAATTTCGAGTGAATTATGATTTAGAATTATGTGACTCTATGAGTTCTCACAAATGGTAGGAAATGAAATGTGATTCTTGTTCACGTTTCATTTCAGGTGAATTATAAGTTAAAATTTTATGATTTTTGTTGTCAGCCAAGTTTGCTGACATAACTCGCGCGTACCGATTTTGTCTTTTTCACCCACGCACCTCATTTGAAAAACATTTAAAAACCCATTATGGATTTTTTAAAATCGGACAACATTACATTATAAAGCACATCTTAAGGTATCATAATACGCAATAAAAAAATTCTCATTAATAATTTGGTTTTTGGTCAAAGATCACTGGACGGTCCCCTTAAGATGCTCTCATAGCTATTAATCTCAGTCTAGGTTTATATTTTGTTACATTTATTTCGTGTTAGTAATCGGCATTAAAATATATCACCTTTGTTCGATTTAACATGAAGGTACTGCCACATATATTGACTTCTATTGACTGTGTTATTCCTGGACTAGGCAGCTCTTCCTTTATTTAAAACATGCTTTTTTCTAACTTGGAGTTCTATCGAATGTAATCAGATCGATCTCCAGTGACAAAATATGGTTAATCAGAGTGTACATTAAAAAGAGTTTCAATCAATGACAGTGTCTTCAATATTATTCACCCGAACATCAGCTGTGCTTTGAGGTGCCTCTTATGGCAACAAAAAGAATTTTAAAGAATAAGGTTTAGTGGAATCTCGAGCTTGCAAAAATAAGGTTTCTCTACTATTTAATGGAGGGCCAGATGCGATGAGGTAAAATTCTTCATTGTACTGAACAATGAAGCAGTGGTCAGATGCATAGATCGAACTAAATTCATCCCTAGCGATAGAATACGTACAAAATCTCAATGGGTGTGTCTCGAAAAATGAGGTAACACTTTGTTGAGTTGGAGGGATTGAAGTGAACAAAAAAGTTGACGACTTCACAAACCAGGAGTCGGCTATGGAGTTCCTAGATCCAGAACCATTTTCCGCTATTGCGGGAGGCATGTTGAAGGACATAATCGTGAAATGGATCATAATACACACCAAGATCCGTGGGAAAATATGACAACTTGCCGACAGGCTAAGAAATCAATGAGGCTGTCGTTTCACAGAAGAAAAGTTCTAAACATGGAGCGGGGAACAATGAGATGCTTAGTTTCTCTAACAACTGGGCAAGGTAGCTTTGGAAATCACCTGAAAAAGATGAGGTCCTAGAGGATGATATATGCAGATTATGCCTAGAGGATAATGAGACGACGGAACACATCGTATGCGACTTCCCGATCTCAGCGAGCAGTAAGATGGATGTCACGAGCTTTCCGATAGGTAGCATGGGATAATTAACCTATAAATAAAGGCTCGATATAACAATAGACGTAGAGGGTAGGGAACTACCTAGGAGCTCTCTGACGCGAACCAGCTAAGACAGCTCCTGGCGAGGGATGAAAAAGGACCTGAAAGCAGAGGTCTGCTTCGATATCCTTCTAACAATTCTATATGTGCCACGTTACACTTGCCTAACAAGTGATAGAGTTACTTCCTCGCACAGGAAAGGAGCAGTAGCAGGAGCCACTATTTTCGAAAATATTTATTTTACTTCGCTGTAAGAACTGTTCTTACTAGTGTAGCATTTATAAATATAATTTAAAGTTGAATTTGTAAATGGGTTATTTCCACATTGTAATCAGATGTAGGATTTGCGAGTTAGACATCGAGCAGGTTACCATAATTTTTTTTACAGTATTTAAATAAATTGATGTGATTACAGTTAAACATCTATAACTATATTTAAGTTAATTCTCGCTTTATATTCTCTTTATATCGTTTTAAACAAATAGGTACTCAATTTAATTTGAAATTTTCCGCGGTTTATACCAATATATATTACTAAAATTTTATTTATCACTTTAAGGTGTGAGAAATTTTCTTTACTAAAAATTTGTTTGTCCACTTTGAGCTAAATATAATTAGCCATACAACTTCAACGACATGAACGAATTCTTGTTATATAACACAAAAGTTTTATTGTTGACCGACTATTTGAAAGTTTTCAAAGTTTGCATTCGTTCACATTCAAATCAACGTGAATTTAACACTGCAACTTGAAGTTTAACTTCCTTCTTGCAGCAGTTTCAAAGTATGTTATTCTAAACATTCTCAAGTAGAAAAGAAGCCGTTCTTTCTATACATTTGGTTCTTATTATTATGTATTGTGAAACCAAAGCTAGGAATCCGTAAGCATTATCCACACGACATACTCCTCCATACTCATGCTGTATTCCGTGAAGTACAATCACGTTTCCTAAAAACGGAAAGGATCTAAGACAGAATACCATCGAATAGTTTTCTTCTCGCTTTGATCTATGAATATTCGTCAGCGCAGTAGATATACATTATTTAGAGAGTTTTTCATTCAACCTTAATTGTTTTCAATTTCTGCGTGTGAAGTGGTTGACTTTTTAAGAAAATGAATTACCCAACCATGAATGGAAATAAATATACTGAAAAGCTATTCTATGTAGATAGATTGAGATATTTTTTTCTACTTCTCTTTTTAACTTGCGATATACAAGTTTGGATAAATTTGGTACTTCAAAGATGGGAATCCTTTTTAATCCGTCCGCACGTCAGTCATTTCTGTTCAAAGAAAGGTGTTTGGGTCTGTTATGCACATTGTTCTGAAAAAAATCCCTACTCTTATTTTTTGTGAACTTCCGTGATTCGTTTTCTAAGCTGATACGAATAGATTACTAAAATTTAATTTTCCCTCAGGTTATGAGTCGCGGATATTCAAATGGTGTATGTACTGAGACTTCCTTAGCTCATTGATTGCCTTCAGTTTTTATTTTCTTATTTATTTTTCCGGCAAAATTGCCCTTTCTCGTCTTAAGGAATTTTCTGAATTTGGTAAAGTAGTAATTTAAGAGGTTGTAGGATGTTTACTCAAATGAATTTATTTCTGCAGAATTTGTAAGAGTAAATTATATGATATATAGCATTTACACTTCAAACGGAACCAAATCAAAACCATAGGAAACAAAAGCCAATAAAAGGGCCAACCAAATCAAAATCAGAACCAGTAAAATTAAAAACAAAACCAACCAAATCAAAAATTAGATCAAATAAATCAAAACCAGTGTAAACTTCTTTGAAAATTTAACACCCTTTTCAAATTCAAATATAACCAAATAAGCTTCAGTATCCAAATTCTCACCTGGGGCAGGGCCAATCGCATCGTGCTCCTTTTCACGAGGAAGTTTTTGCATCCGACGTTCTTCCTATTCCCTTTTGTATAAATGAATATAACTTCCCGCACAAATCCAACTAGGAAGTTTTTGAGTGGTGCACGAAACTGGTTTTCTTTCTCATTTTGGTTTTCAGCAGAATTCTTTCTTGCCATTTCTGCTCTCAAATTTCTCGTTTTCCAGAAAAAAATAGCTCTCATCCCACCCGAACTCACGAAATAAGCACAAAAAGGAATCCGAAAAACTTCCTGCTTGTGCTTCTGGCTTCCTGCTGCTAGTGTAAGCAAGATTTGAGTCGCGGGCACAACCCCCGCGTGTGTCCCTATCCTATCTCTTCTCTCCATTTTTCGAGCGTTAGGCGTAAAAACTTCCTCGTGAAAAGGAGCACATCGAGTTCAATTTCAATGCATACAAAATCCAAAGGCAAAGCTAAACTGTCTGAGTCCTCTCAAAAAGACCCCTGACCCCCACCTCTCTTCGTCAATGGGGTGAGCAATCCAAACTCTCCTAACTTGAACATTTTGTATCCAAGAGACACGAAAGCAAATTGCATTTTTGCACTTGGCAGACGACAAGTTTGACATTTGCGAAATCTGTGCGTGCTTTTAAAGTGAAAATGGAACAAGGTCAATTGTTTTTATTATTAAATATGTGGAAAATGCCTCAGAAATGACGGAAGATATTAAAATTAGTAATTTTAAAGAGAAAAAGGGTATATCAGCAAAGATTATAAAAAATGAAATATATAAGTTATATCCTTTCGAAGAGTGTAAAGAATAAAAATATTTAATGCCTTGTAAGTAATTGCTAAAATAGGCTCTGAAATATTAAAATATTTGTACTATAGAAATGAATTAGTGAATTTTGAGAGGCGTAACAAGCCTCTTTACACTTAACTGTTGTGTTAAAATATTTTGATTAATAATATTTAAAATGCCAATATTGCAATATTGACATTACTAATAAATAAATGCCATTCTCACAGTCGAGAGGAAACTCAGATTTCATATTTTTTTTTGAAGCATTTCAATCGGCCGTGGAATTTTGCGCTGTAAGCAGTTTGCTGAATAATTCAATGCGCCTCGTTGCACATGCACATCATTAACACGAGCGCATTGAATTGTCGATTCAGCGGATTGACTGTCGTTGCGCGAGGCTTCTCCACGGCCGAGGAAAGAAAAGCTGTTTGAGTCTGGTCGGAACCTTAAGAACGGTCAAGCACTCGGGTCCAACATTATAAAATAGTTGTGTCAATTCGATTATTGAATATATAAAATAATTGTGTCAATTCGCTTAGTGAATACAAAAAATAAATTTGTTATCTTGGTTTGTGAATGAATGGTTTTCTTTCCGAAAACCCAACATAACTTTAAATATGTAATGATCTACCAAGTGCTTTTAACTTCATTTCCCCAAGAATGAGGTTCTCATAATCCTCATCGAATGAAGCACAAAATTAAGATATACATGAAATATAATCCTTTAAGAATGATCATGCTTAGTGACCCACGGGCATATTTATGATAATTGTGCTATGAATTATAATTCTTCACAGTTGTGTGTCTTTGGTATTAGACGTTCAAATATGTAACAATCTTAGTTGAAAAGATCGCATATTTGCTACTGCAAAAAATGTGATGAAGTGTCTGTCCATCCTGCAGAGATGCAAGAAATATTCTACTTCATTTGACCTAACTCTCATCCACAAGGCTCATATCAGAACCAGATTTGAATAGAATTCACACATTTAGGCAGTGGCAGGACGTACTACATTGTCCGCATAGAAAACGAGACTATTACCTTTAAAATCGATTCTCTGGAGCATCGACGCAATATCGCTTGTCTTACTCTCTTTTATCGCTATTTTAATGGGCATTGTTCCAACGAAATCTCTGGCTAAATTCCTTGTGGAGCAATTCTTACGCGGGATATCCGCGCATCGCGTCGTCTTCATCTCTTCGTCCTCGAAACAAGACCTAGTGAACAGTGAAATTTCGAGAATCCTTCTTGAGTCGAACTTTACGATTATCATCTTCCGTTTTCGCCATTGACTATAGGTCACAGTTATTTAACTAGAATGTGCACCGACACTGCCGCTCAACCTCGTAATCTATGTTCTTCATCCCAACTTTCCTTTCCGCCAAGGCTGTGCATAGCATTATATGGCATCCGCTGAACTTTGAGTGCATCATAAAAAAAACTCTCGGACGTATACTTTTCGGTCTATACGACCGTCAACAGAGAGTATCCTGTGGCTACCAACGAGAGTGGGAACTCTGTTTGTTCAATTAACATATGTTTTGCTTTTTCTATTTCAGCACTTTCCAACATAAATAATTTATATCCTTTTTCTCTAAATGTAATAGATTTAAATTACTAATCCTACAGATGCTTAGCAATTGCTGAGTTGATAGGCATATTTTTGCATGCTAAAATATGTTCTAGAACTTAATTATATGAATTATAAGGTGAAATAAACAACTTATTATATTATTATTATGGTGGCGATACCAAAACCATATCAAGTATAATGGTGACACACTTCCGTCACGCTTTAAATAACAAAGACTGCAAACTCTCTCAAACGTCTTGCACTCAAAGCCCACGATTGCATTTACACAACCGATCTGAATACTGCCGATCTCTCTACCACATTTTGGAGATGAACCAAGTTGATCATCAATCCAGATTCGATCACCAACTCGCGTCTTTCTAATCATCGAAAGAAAAAATATTTTTTGAATAGAATAAATAAAATAATTACCTCAGAGGTTCAACGAAGAAAGATAGGTACTACAATTCCAGACGTAAAGATTATAGAACGCTTATTCCGCTTTGCGCTGGATGAAGAGCAGTGAAAAGATAAAAGTATGTTTTTTCATTCCCGCTATTCCCAAGCAGTCAAGCTTTTGTAAGCTCGTCAATCTGTAGTCAGCAGTCTATATTAAAGCTCTTTTTGACCACAAGCACTCTGCGTAAGATAGTTATGGATTTTACTATCGAAGTGCACATCTATTTTCGATTTCTTTGAATACCCAGTAGGAAATCGAGCAATTGGTGAACACGGTAATGAATAACTTCATCGAAGATTAATAGAAGTCGCTAGCATCAATGACATAGTAATGCAAAGGGTAAGATAACAGAGATTATTGATGATAAAGTAGTGCAGAAGGTATGATACTAGAGAAATTTACGTTTTCTGGTTCATTGTGTTTGTTTTCTGAATTTTGAGCGAAAGTTCTCATATGCTTATGGCAACAGAGCAACAAAGTAGAAAGGCAGTAAAAATTCAATTTTTAAGTGAAACCTCGTTTTTATCCTTACATCTCCAGCAAAGAAGCAATGAAAGAATAATGTACCAAAGAATAATTCATGAATTTCCAATGACATCCCTGTGTTAAAATTCATTGATATTGGCAATGGATAGTAGTGTACGTATGTTTATTACTTCACTAATGAAGTAATGAACACATTTCCTGCTGGATTGTTTACACCTAAGCTCTCTCTACACTGAGAAATATTCTTGTGGCTAACATTCTCTTTAAAATTTATCCTTCATGTCAAATTTAAGTAAAATGTTTGACATGTGAGGATAGTTAAAACTGATGTCCAAATAAATAAGGCAACTCAAATTGATTAACTTCGTCTAATAATTGGGCTTTGGAACCGCTCACTATAATATCGCGACAAGACATAGATAGCAGTACTTTCCTCGGTGATTCCATCTTTGCATGGTCGCCACCAGAGAGCTTTATTGAGAGGGAAGCTCATAGAATTCCGCTCCTGCTAAAGTATTTATCGACAAAAAGGATTTCGTGAAATTTTAAAAATAAAATCATGCTAGCGATCTGTATAGTGGGTTGATCGAAAAAAAAATATTTTCAGGACATGGAACTCTAGGTTTGAGGCCGCACAAAATCCTCCACAGGTACTCAGTACAATGTTTTTAACAAAAAATTAAACCTCGTAAAATGTTCAAAACGCTTCAGAGAGGTACAAAATTGTATACCGATAAAATGGTTATTCCAGATATAAGACATTGTCTAAGGCCAGGCGCCCACATGAAATTATTAGTTTTGCACTTTGTGCTCTTCCTCAAATCAATTTAATTAGATTTGAGGAAGAGCACAAATTGTTTGATTGCACAACTGCAAGTGAGCGCACTGTCATAAAAACTAATGAAAGTTATTCAATTAAACAGGTGTAAAACTAAAAATTGTATGCGGACCTAAAAATATTTAATTTGTATTAAAAAAAAATAGGGTTCAAAATAAAGTTCAAAATAGAAATTTTAACGGTTTTAAAGCAAAGCCTGGTTTTTGGAATATCGTTAATTAATTCAGAAAATGCCAGATGACAAACAAATTACCTCTTAACAGGCATTTAACTAAAGTTTCATATGGAGTTATGGCTCTGTGGACTAATTAAAAGCTTTATGGTTAGAATATGGGGATTAGAATCTATAAAAACCGCTTTGTGACTCATAGGAGATTTCATACTCACCTCCTGTAATTTAGAATGAGGAAACACACGCGCAAATATATATACAATAAAATTATACTAATCTGAGTGCAATGGATCCCACGCGCTCAACACCGACAATTACCACCCAAATGTTACTAAATCCGTCTTTCTTCCATATCTTAATCAGAATTAAATGCAACAGCAGCAAAATAAAGAACAGCGACAGGTTATCGTTATCACAAAGATTGAAGTTCAAAGATTTTGCAAATTGTGAAACAAAAATAATTAGACTTAACCTCTGTTAAATGCACTGGAAATATGCATGATTCTAAAAAGCTGTGCATATGCAAATTTTTAAAATGAAAGAATATTAAGTTACAATTCGAAAGTGGTACCTCCATCGTATGCATCCAGGATTATGAAACAAAAAAAAGGAATAGGAATATGAATTTAATTTAACCCTTTTACTACCCGTGAGCCAATATATTGGCTTTTTTACAGGCTTAACTGTTATACGAGTACTAAGAAGGTTAAAGACATTTTCATACGGAAAGGAGGGTTGGCCTAAACTGGCAAGCAACCAGTTAAATCACGAATAGACATTATCGCCATTATCAAGCTGCAGCATACTAAAGACTCCTTCTAAGTGGACTTCCAGAACAGACTGAAGGTGTTGCAAGTATTATAACCAAAATAACAATATTCTTATTATAATAAAAAAATAATTAGCATGGGTTATGGATACATATTTTTCTTCATAATTATTGCTACTGTATCCGAATCACTGAGAGTTGCAATTCGACTCCTGATTAGGACGATTGTGCTAGACAGTAGGAGTGATGGGAATTTGTATAACTGATATTTAGATCGCGCTTAGTATAAAATGGTGAATTATATTAGACGACTAAGGTGTTGACAATTACTTTAGGGATCTAGGTTCGATTCTCGGAAGAAATCCAGTTTTTCACATATACAGGTGCATATAGAATCGTTCAAGGGATATGGAAGCAGACCTCTGTTTTTTCACATAAGGAAGATCGTAAATTCAAATCGATAGACAATCGACAATCTTTCTGGTTCGTGCAGGGAAAAAAGCGAACATTATGTTCTTGTTGCAGTTCAGCTCAACAATCACAAATGAGTCTTAAAGAACATTAAATACTTAAATTATCATATAATTTCGTTAAAAAATTCTCGTAAGCTGAAAAAATAAAAAAGAACACTTGGTGGAACTCAAGTTTCAAAAACCAAAATTGAAAAATTTTTCCACTTGTTTAAAGTTCCACAAAAGACAAAAAGTTTTTTTTGCTGGCACTTTGCTAGCAATTCTAATCTACAAAAATTTTTTGTCTGTCGTGGAACTTTAAACAAGTAATAAAAATTTTTCAATTTTGATTTTTTCGTGGAAAAAGTTAAATAAAAAAAGACTGTGATTGCCCTGCACGTGTTGTCAGAGATTTAGCCATGCTGCGTCTAATTGCAACCATCTGTTATACAGATACGTAAAGTATGACCAAAATCACAACGTTGACGAATGCTCTCTAGGTGAGGAGGGGGTAGATGATCGGAACAAATTTTTTTTAGTGCTCTGTAGGACAAATGGACACTAATGCCCGAAATGCGAAAAGCTTAAGAAAAAAATTAGGGCTCGAAGACAACGTACTCGATTTAACACTACAACGCCACACAGGCGGATTATTCAAAATTTCTGGCCAAAACTAATTAATTGATTAAAAAGACTAATACGAGTTTGGATAATAGAAGAAACATATAATTAATAATTAATGAAGTTTTATTATACATAAAAACAAATTTTAAGTCATTCTTTTACACGTTTTCTTTTCCATTTGTCCATGTCTAGCAAATATTTAAATTCTTTTGGATATTCACTCAATTTTTGATTTCTCTTGCAATGCTTCCTCGAAATATCCGTAATATACGGATCTGATGACACTAATAGGTTATTAACTACATCTTCTTTATTTTGAGTTCTACTAAATTTTCTAGAATAACGTTCTCTATACATTTTGATATCCTTATTCCTCGATTCTTGAGCTTCTTCTGAAAGTAAACCTAAAGGCACTATACAATTTTCTATTATTTTATATCCGTGAAGTAATATTTTATGTACAGATGTAGGTAGGGGAAACCATGGGTAATGTTTGATAAATATGACAGCAGTCTTCAAAGAATATATTTTAAACTTGTTTGGGTTTATCGGAAATGTGCTAGTGAGATCTAAAAGGATTATAAAAAAGCGATAAATAATATTTATATTTATGCCTGTTATTTCTGCAGAATTTTCGTAAGAATGGAAAAACTTTCTAGATGTATTACTATCGTTGGTACTTCCGAAACCAGGCTTAGGCTTGTCTACTATGAGACCCATTTTCTTTCGAAATTCTTCATGTATATATTTTTTTCTAATTTCCATCTGATTTTTGTTTTCTGTGGTTCGAAGTTGCCATTTAGATATGTCCAATGGGTAGCTGGTAGCTCACATGAATCAAACACTCGAATAAACGAATCCATGCATGCAATGGAGAAATTCCAAAGTTTAAATATTCTTCGTTGACAATTTCTTTAGATAAGCTAAGAGATATATTATTAAAATTTTTAGACATCAAATGACACAAATAACATCGTTGATTAGATTTAGTTTCAGTTATAGCATTTACAGTTTTTCCATCAATCATACAAAGAATTAAATTATGTCTCAAAAATATTTTGTTGCCATTACATTCTATTTCAGTTGGTGTTAACGTTTCTATTTGGGTATTAATGCAGTCAACTTGACTTTTAGTCAAATCTGTAGTCTCTTTGGTAAAAAGGAGCTTTAATGGTCTACAAGTCCTAGGAGAAGACGCAGTCGAATTTCTCCAAACAATAGTTTTACCAGTGCCGTCAATTTTACGCACTTCTAATTGTATAGGAGCAATAGTTACCAGAAAAATACTTGTGTCAGAAACTGTCTCATCCTGAAACAGCTGTTTATATTCGGAGTGCCCTGATGTTCCATCACATCCCCACTTTGTTACCATCCAGATGGTTTCTAGTTGATTTTGAGGAAGTGACGAAATCACCTCATGCAATGATTGAAAAAGTCTCGCAGATGTGTGATTTAACAGGTCTTGTAAAGGCATTTCCACCGATGATTCATTGATAGAAATATTTTTCGGATAGCATCTTTTTCTTGCAGATGTCACAGTCTCGTAAGGAGGATACAAATTGCAGTTGTGGCCATTTGCGCTTTGCCTTATCAAATTGTATTGAAATTTGGTAAGTTTTGCCCCAACAACAAGTGCTAAAGCCTCATCTGATGTGTAAGGTGTGTGTAATGTTGTAGAAATAGTATCTTGATCAACGATCATAGCTTTACACTGTTTAGCAGATTTTAGTCGTCCCTCCTCTCTCAACCTCATTTGAGCTGCAAATCGCAACTCATCACTTGATCTATTACTGCGTAAATCTTCAGTTTTCCACGCTTTGATCTATCACTGCTCTCAGAGAATTCTTTAGAAGGTCTTCCACCAGCTTGCTTCGCAATATTCTTTTTGCCAACAAAACAGAGGCTCGTATTAAGCCAAGTAACTTCTTTTTTGTTGAAATATAGTTTGTTTCTTTTCGCAGAACTCCATTTTTGTTTATATTCGAATATAAACTTTGATAATAATTGCCTTGAGCCATCTGATAAGTCTTCTTCAATACGAAGTGCATTTTTGACTTTAGTGACAAGATGTTCGAAGTTTCCTCTCTGATCTGTTGAAGCACAGTTTCTATAATATTCTACCAGCTGTCGACGAATTAATACTGTGTTCTCAGAAGATGAACCTGGAAATAACGTAAGAAGTATAATTTTAAGAAGAATCAGATGTTTTCAACTTATCCACAGTACCCAGATTTAAATCGTTAATTATTTAATTTTTAGAATAGTAGCACATATTAACATCAAAAATTATTACAGGTGTTTAGCTAAGATGTGTAACTTTATGACAAAATTGATTTGGCAGCCTGATACAAATGAATTCACTACTTTAATAACAAGATTATTTTAGTTTTAAAGTATAACTTCTAAACTTATTTTTTTCCGAACTTTTTAAATCAAATTATGATAAACATTGATATAAAATCTCATTAAATATACACGAATACATACCTTCAGATTCGAGATCCATTATAACAATCACAATACACACTTTCGAAATAGATCACTGCAATTTTTACAATAGTAATAATTTTATCCGCTTTTAGTTAACGTTTTTGTCATGTAAGACCACCGATTTGTGATAGTGGCTGGTAAATGAGTTATTCATTTGACATATTAAGCGGACTGCCGTTAGCTATGGACAACCTATCAGATTCGAGAAATAAGCCACGTGAACTGTTATGGCTGACTTTTATATTTACAGTTTTGGCCAGAAATTCTGAAAAATCTGCCTGTGTGCGACGGTTTGGAAAAGGAGATCTTCCTTGATTTTCGACAGCAATTTTACGCTAATTACTTGACACCCTGATCACGTATCCTTAGATTTCAAGGAAAACCAAATATCCTTTTCATTCGTGCTTAGGTGGTAGGGCATAGACGAAGATACAATCTGCGTTTTCATAGTGAATCTAATGAGATTCGGCCCTCCTGAAATGTTTGCAAAGTAGTCAAACGAGATATGTCTCCATTTACATTGGCATTTATCTACCTATGGAAGGGAGTCAGACAGATTTAATTTCGATTTCGGTTGTTTGTGTTTTTATATGTTTTGTGCCAGGATTCATATTTTGCGCATTTTCGTTAATTAGCATCGCCAGAAAATGACAGTTTAAAAGGTTGGCAAATCCTTTGAGGTTTCTTTGAAAATCTAAAATTGAATGTACCCTAATTAGGGTAAGATTTACCACAGGAAGGAATAATCACATACAATAATGTCATGCTAAAATGAAAACCCGTCATTGCCATTTTCACGAGACATTTATTATGCGATTTATAATGTTAAAAGCTTTACTGAAGTCAGTGTGGATGGAATCTACTTGCTTATTATCATCAAGAGCAGAGGCAATTGCCTCGGTAAATATTACCAAGTTAGTAGTTGTAGACCTTTCTGGTAAAGAGCCGTGTAGATTTCCGATATGTAAGATATAGTTTGAGGAAAGAGCTGGTTATAAATAATTTTTTCAAGTATTAGTACGATGGCATTCGAAATTGAGATAGGACGATAATTGCTAACATTTCAGGATCACCAGATTTGAATATAGGCAGAACAAAACATTTCTTAAGTAATAGGTTTTATCGTCTGTGCACATCTTTTAAAAACAGTATTTGAGATTCCATCAGGTCCAAGATTCTTATTACAATTAAGTGTGTTTATATATCAAATACAACCTTCGGAGAAGTTATAAAAACGACTGGCTACTGGCAAGATTCAGATCAAGCTTAACGACTAGCATATCATCTTTATCCCAGTCTATAACGATCTTCGGGAATAACCTTAGGCATCCTGTGGTTGTTTATTCTGGACACGTAACTAAGTCATTTAAATATACCAAATTTTCGAAATTTGACTACGTTAAAAGCCCTGACCATTTCTGTCTCAGACTCTAACAAAACTGGAGCTCAGTGTCCTCTATTTAAATACCTCTAACGCTCCGCTTTGCTGCTTCCATATATATTTAAATATATCTTTTGTAGAGTTTTCATATGTTCCAAGATATTTGAAGGGAAATCGACACATTAAAAATTCCACTCCACTGTGATATCTTTTCTAAAAACACGTCTTCAGGTATTTGTCTTTTATTAATTGATTTGGACTCGTATGTTGTGAGTAGAGTCAACGAATTTTACTGCAATTTCTATGATATCAGCTGGACGTCTGCACTCAAGGTACAAATAAGTATCGTGTCTATGTACCTTTTTGGATTTGTTATACATTATACATATAAAATACTTTACATCTCTGTAGGGCGAAATCTCGGGCTAGATTGAATAGTATAATTGAAAGGGTATCATACTGTCTGGGGCTTTTCTTTACCTGGAACTTGTTCGAGGTGTTATCTTCAATGGCAAAGGTTTGCCATTTTTCGGGATGCTTTCGGGAAATTTGAGAATTTGTCACCCAGTTTTATTGTATGTTTCCTTAACCTTATACATGGTATCCAAAAAAAGGTTTCACGTACAGTACAGCCGTATCAGCAGTTCAGTAGTTCAGCAGTCCTTACCTTGTGTTCAGAATTTCTAATAACCATTTATTTTTGTTTTTGTTAAAATCTCGAATTATATTCTAAAAGTTTTGAACTACATATAATTATATTGAATTTCTTCAAGAATTTATAACAGCGTGTTTTGATGTTACATTTATTGAGTTGAATGCATTCCATAATTCGTTTATGTATGACCTTCTTTAAAGCCTTTACAAAAAAAACATAGTAAGCTTACAGGCCTACATGCGATGCATTTCTGGCATTTTGCCATTGCTTCCGATGTGTTAGTAACTGCGAAGTGTTAAGATATGGGTATGGATAGTTTCAGAAAGTCAGGTGTTATAGAGAATTAAGTTCTCCTCACATATAAAATAAACCATATTCGTGTAAGCGTGTATCTAGAGATTGATTTATCACGAATTTTGTTGAAATTAAAAAGGTATAAATTATTCTTGACAATAATTTCTTTTATAGCTCATTCTCACAGTTTTTTTTTAAATTTCTCTTCCAATAAGTACCATCCCTCTAACTGTATTTGCATCCCATACAAATAAAAGTATTACTCATTAGGGGCTGTTTGTCTATGAGAAAAGAACCGTCATCAATAGTCTGGTGAGCATTAGTAAAAAGATATTCAATTGAATTTTAGAAAAAAATACTAATTATTTGGAATTACAAAGACACCCTATTCAGTATCAAAATATAATACTCGTCACTCGTGCAAGAAATCGATGAAAACAAGCAACCGTTCCTTCTAAATTCTTTCTATTAATTCCTCGCCAATGGCAATTTTGTTTCCACCCTTCATACATAATTCAAAGACTCGAAATAATTTCAATGATTTAAATAAACCCAATTCCATTCCAAATACTTCTTCTCCTCTCTGCTTCTCTGATATTCCCTCAAAAAAAGGAAGAAAAAAAAATCGAAAATTGATGTGCGAAATATTTATACGAGCAACACTCCGCTACACACTTTAAAAAATAAATTACGTTAATCATAATCTCTTTTGATCTCAGATGTCTTTCCAAGATTTGCAAGCATTTTTTCCCAATTTTCCTCATCTTCAATACATTCCGATCCCCTCCACTCTCACATTATTAGGGCTAACAACACTCAATGATTTCCTGTCGTACTGCTGCTGGTATCAATATTTGAAGTGGTAGGGGTGCAGATAAAAAAGGTAACGTGCCTCCCTCCAACTCCCAAATACTGCCTCTGGTGATATTTTGCTGAATTTTGGAACATTTAATCACCTTGTGTCAATAATTTGCACCAGGAATATAGATAAAAATATTAGGACATAAAATGAATCACAGCAATTAGTAAATTAGGTGTGGACTAATATTGTTTATCGCTCGTATGTTGCACAAATTTTTGTACTAGATATATATATGTCACTCGTACCTATATTTAAAAGTTGTGTTACATGGGCTAGTTGTACTGTTCTCTGTAGGGAAGACTTAGATAGAAATGACATGTAAATTACATGAGTTTTTCGGGGCTCAACTTGAATGGTTTTGTCATGTGTCCAGAATAAAGAACTATACATGACGCTCAAGGTTGCGATAAATGGAAAACCCACGGATAGTTGAAAACCTGGAAAACTCGACATCCGATGACATCGATTGATAAAGATGATGTCTCACTACGTATATTAGTTTCGCGTATAAATTGGATTAACATTTTAAACTACTTTTGTCTGTATATGCATGGCTAATAGAGCACGTGTGGAAAAAGTAGGCACAACACGAATTACACGTGGCTTTTCAACATCTCCAGCACCATTTCGGTTACCTTCACATAGCTATAATTTCACAGCACCATATGGCGCCTTATAGGATATTCCCAATAGGAAGATTGTTGCGTCGTACAGTAGTAATTGTACATAGTATAATCTAATTTCTAATTTTTCACGGCAGCTGACGTACGTTTTGAGATCTTGTAACCCTGATTTAAAATTAAAATGGTAAATGCGTTGGAACTTACACGAAGGATCAGATGTTCAGATGATAGTTTTAAAAACATATTCGAGAGGTATCTCATAACGAATTTCAATTGCGCTTATACTTTTCGCGATGAAGAAACATGATTGAACGCACCTCATAATCCGATACCAGCGCACTGGTAGCTCCATTATGATTCTACTGCAACTGTCGTTGGGCCAAATGGCTCGACTTAAACTTACTTACTTACGCCAGTACATTTTCATCTAGCACGTCTAGGACAGTCCTTTTAACAAACATTTTGTCCTTGCCATTTTCTAACTCTATACAGAACATAATCCCTTTATCCTTTTTCCGTAAAAAATTATTTACAATTACACCAGGTGAGTAGGAGTGCATTGTCCAAAATATTTCTTACAATTCATTTTAAGTTTCAGGTCAATTTAGTTGTTACGTTAACAAATTTACTCAGGTAAGCTATACAAACAATAAAATCTACTTTAGGTAACCTTAACTTCTTTTTTCAGGCTTTGCAACATTTATTTTTAAAAACTACTTTGGGTAAATGCAAAATTCACTATAAGTTTTCTAACTTTATCACTTTCCAACTCCTAGGTTTGCGCTTCTTCACTTTAGCTTGCCGACTCGAGTACTGATAACAGAGAGCACAGAAGATGACTGATAACAGCGGGTGCAGCTGATGGTGGAATTCAATTTTATTGCTTATCGGTGTTTTTTTCTTTGCAGCTATTGCTTTTCCCACATACAATTCTTCGTTTTGTATTTATTTACTAAGAAATCTTTATGAGCAATTAATAAGACGTTTTATGTCGTTATAAAACCAAAACCAAACGCCTGAACAAAATATCATTGCAAGACTAGTTACAGTTTCATACAAATAAGATTACGACTAAGCGCTTTATATATTTATCTTACATATTTATATATTTCTAATAAATCGATTTTGTCCTGAATCAATTGAGTAGAATTTATGAAAGTACCCCTGGTAGGAGAAAAATTTTCTGTAATAGAAAAACGTCTGTCATATTTACCTATGGAAAAAAATTTTGTACTGTATTCCTTTATGTAAGAAATTATGTCCAGATAAATATAACTCGCTTTTTAATATTGTTTTATAAGATTATCCATAAAGATTGATGAAAAACTGATTGATGGAAACGTAAGTTTTGAAA